>LPNX010104456.1:364711-463805 GCA_001517045.1 Pseudotsuga menziesii
TAATGAAGACCACTATGTTGAAGATGAAAATGACAATGATGACGATGATGATGATAATGATCATGATGATGAAGATGATAATCATAATGATCATGATGACGACGACGATGATGATAATGATGATGATGATGATGAAGGTGAGATTGTAGGGAATACCTGAGGTCGTCATCATCATCTTCATCTTCAGGGGTTTTGTTGTAGGGATTAGGTGAGATCGCCATCATCATCATCATATTATAATAAAAAATACTATTCCTAAGTTAAAAATACATATATTAAAAAATACATATAGCTAAGTTAAAAGTACTATGCCTAATGAAAAAAAAAACTATTATGGCAATTTATATAATATAAAATAACATATAATAAAAATAAAATACATATAATATAAAATAATATATAATAAAAATAAAATACATATAATATAAAATAATATATAATAAAAATAAAATACATATAATATATAATAAAAAATGAATAGTGTATTTGGACATTGTCGCAACTCGTTTTGGACAGTTCAGTTCAATTTGGAGGTTTTTGTGAATTTGAGAGTAGGTCTGGTGGAGCATAGGGTTTAGAATTGGACCTCATGGTTGATAATTGGAGCTCACGGTTGATAATTGGAGCTCACGGTTGAGAATTGGAGCTGACGGTACAAATTTGGAGCACACGGTTCAAGTTTTGGAGTTCACAGTTTGGATTTGGACCTCATGGCTCAATGGGTAAGCATCGTGACCTCCTTTTTTTGGGCATGCTGTGACAAGGGCTTTTGGGCATCTTGTGACAAGGGTTTTTTGTGTGCGCTGTGATGTTTGCTCCTTTCTGTCGATCTCAAAAATCAGCGGTCCAATATTGACTTGCCTTAAGGGGGAGGGGATCATATGCTATATAATTTGATACCATCAACCGCTCACTTTGGCAAGATACTATGGCACCTCAAACTCATAAACCCATTTCCCAATAACCAGGGTTGGGGTTTACCATAAGCACCCCAATTGGTCATTCCGTTCCTTAACTTGCGGAACTGGATCCTGGACTTCTGGCCTTAGAAGAGTTAATTAATGAGTGTTGTCTTAGAACATGGCTTGATTAATATGCTCACATCCGGCTCCAAGCCATAGATCAGCAACAAAGTCTCATAACGTCTCTGTGATGTTTGATGTGTATTCCAAACTGGATAGGGGAAACACATAGATTACCAACATGAGGGAAATCCATTGAATATGCTAATGCTTGGACTATAATAGACGAAGGAGATGTACTAGAAATATTTTCCTTGACTTGTTGATTTCACTGTTAAGTTGAACATAAATGACAAACATAGAGGAGCACTAAGCAAGATACAACACTTTGTATGAAATCGAATGAGTATAGATATAATGATGTTAGTTCCTGGAGATCCTGTAGAGTGGATGCTTGATTGCTCTATAGGTTCCAAATATTTAGGTTCCTCATTAAATGCTTCACTAGATGAATCATATATGGGGCCGCCAAAAATATGATTATTGATTTCAAATATAACATCCAACTCTTCATGAAATGGATAAATGCATGCATTTTCCATCTCATCATCAAAAAAGGGTTTGCCTACAAAATTTTCCTCATCAGAATCTCAACAATATTGACCATATAATTCAGATTCTTTGGATGAGGTAATATAATAGGAGAATGGGTTCTTTCATAACTAACAACCCAAAGGGTCTCTGTCTATACTGCCTGCTTCTTCACCAACTTCAATCCATCCTTATCAGCTTTCAAACATGGATTTTCTTCACTGTGCATGCATTTACATTGATCAAGTAATGACAGGCCCAATTTGACAGTTTCAGTTAACCCGCATTTGACCCATATTGGCTGATATGGATTCTGAAGTCTGGCCATTCTGAGCGTTACAATTAGTGGATGAACCCATCAAATTTTGGTTCGCATTCAAATTGGTTTGATTGTTTTTATGTGAGTTATCTTAGAAACCGGTTCCCAAATAAGCTATTAAGCTGATTCTACCCAAATGCGATGCTTAAGGGAGGTTTAGAGAAGATCATCGAACATCATTATAAAATCCCTAGGCTAGAAAGAAACTCGAACCTAACCCAGTATTTTCCAAATTGTAGAGACAATAGGGGTTTGCTAGAATTCTTCCAAATGTTATGGAAACCTTATATTAGAAAGCAACTGTCCATGAGGACAGAGTTCAAGAACTATTTCCACATGAACTATATCTCACAAAAGATAACAATTGTTCAGCCAAGCAACGATGACGACTCGTGGTATTATGCCTCACAACTTTGCGATGTTGCAACCCCATGAAACATAATACCAAGAGTCATCGCCATTATTAGCCAACACTTATTATCTATTTTAGAGTTAGTGAATTAAAAGTGGCGAAGTCAACGCAAAAAAGAAAGGTAATAAGTTTGACTAAATAAACTATTTTGATTATTGTACCTACATCTTCTGCTACATGCATTGCTTGCGTGCCTCACCTATCTTGACGTACTATCAACATTATTATTATTGGTATGTGTACCTTCTCTCAATGAAAGTCTTAGTCTAGGGTTGTATTGAGGTTTATTCCACATATTTTCTAGTGTATGCATCCAATACTTTCTAGTTACTTGATCACTATCAATGAACAACTTCAGCTCTGTCATGTTAACCTTACTTCATCCAGCTAAAAGCAGTTCACATTTTTAGAGAACACAATACTAAGGCTGATAGATTATTCAAAGAAGCATTAACCTTGGCCTCAGGCCATTTTCAGTTTACTGAATTCACTGATGGTGAATGTACTGATCAGGGCACTTTCCAGCTTTTCTAGCCCTTAGCACTTGAGTCTTTTATGTGTTTTTGCTATTGACATCCTTTGGATGATTGAGGTGGATGATCCCCTCATATTACTGATCTCTCTTATTTATTGCTTCTTTGTATTAGCTACTTCAGTATTAGACTTGAATTCTCTGTCTGTTGAAGGTTAGTGATGTGGATGTAGTCAACATTCCTAGATTATAGGTGTTACATTTGAAGGTTTGCCTAGTATTCCCGTGAAGCTGATCAATTGTCATCTGTCTGCTGATGATGAACATAGTTGTATCTATTTTGACGCCTTTATGTCAGATATTCGATGGTGATATAAATATTTTTATCGGCATTCTTTTTCAGTGATTGCTATCCGATACATCCGTGCGAAATGTCGGATGACGTCGGATTCTGACGTTGGATTTCAGGTTCAAATCATGTTCTGTAAGGGAGGTTTAGATAAGGATTCGAGTTCCACCATAGTCACGATATTTAGAGAAGGATGAAAATCGGTCCGTTAGAGAAGGATAAGGATTTTCTCACATGTATGCTCGGTCCGTTGGAGAAGGATGAAAATCGGTCGCTACCCCGAGCATGATTGCCGAGCCATGTTTTGTTATAAGCAAGAAACTAGAACCTGACCCCTAGATCATTGAATATCATTATAAAATATTAATTTTTTTTCTACATACCCGTTAATATCATCGTCAAACAAAACTGTCAATGAGGACAAAGTTCAAAAACTCTGTCCACATGAACTATATCTCACAAAAGATAACAAGTGTTCCGCCAAGCAACGGTGACGATTCGTGGTATTATTCCTCACAAGTTGGCGATGTTGCAACCCCATGAAACATAATACCATGAGTTGTCCCCATTATTAGCCAACACTTATTAGCTATTTTAGAGTTAGTGAATTGAAAGTGGCTAAGTCAACGCAAAAAATAAAGGTAATAAGTTTTACTAAATAAACTATTTTGATAATTGTACCTACATATTCCGCCACATGCATTGCTTGCATGCCTCACCTATCTCAATGTAATATCAACATTATTATTATTGGTATGTGCACCTTCTCTCACTGGCAGCATTCTTCCTATTTATTCTCCAAAACAACTATACTATAGGGCCTTTTGGCACAACATTGTTTTGCATGCAACTTTTATTTTGTCAATCTTAGAAAGAAACTCGAACCTAACCCATTATTTTCCAAATTGTAGCGATAACAGGGGTTTTCCAGAATTTTTCCAAATGTTATGGTTTTCTTCTTTAAGGTATTTTATTATAGAAACCTTATATTAGAAAGCAACGTGAACCTAACCTAGTAATTCTCAATCTCTAAACACCATGAGAGCTTGGACAATGTCGAATATTTTCATTAAGTGATTGAATGAAGTAATCCACTTACAATAACTATTTTTTCAAAATATTAAATTTTTTTCTACAATATACCTATTAATATCATCATCAAACAAAACTGTCCATGAGGACAGAGTTCAAGAACCTTGTCCACATGAACTATATCTCACAAAAGATAACAAGTGTTCAACTAAGCAACGGTGACAATTCTTGGTATTTCGTTTCACAAGTTTGCCATGTTGCAACCTAATGAAACATAATACCAGGAATCGTCACCATTATCTAGCCCTTAGCACTTGAGTATTTTATGTGCTGTTGCTATTGACATCCTTTGGATGATTGAGGTGGATGATCCCATCATATTACTGATCTCTCTTATTAATTGCTTATTTGGATTAGCTACTTCAGTATTAGACTTGAATTCTCAGTCTGTTGAAGGTTTGTGATGTGGATGTAATCAAGATTCCTAGATTAGAGGTGTTACCTTTGAATGTTTGTCCAGTATTCCTGTGAAGCTGATCAATTGTATTCCATAGGGTTTCCTTAGGGTTGAAAATTAGTATGGGATAACAAGTTAGCATTGCCTTAGGGTTGAAAATTAATATGGGAAAACAAGCATCATCAGGACAAGCTAAAAGGAATAAATCAACAAATATTACAGATTGATATAAATGTATTTAAAACATTCTTTTCATTGCTGAATGTGCCAAGTAGCAGATCTGGAAATGTTCGCTCTTCACCACCATTCATTATATATATATATATATGAATGTCATAGGTTACCACTGGGAAAAATGCCTCTGAAGTGCTAGCTTATGCACTACAGAGTAGCAGTGAAGAGGTTAAAACATCCACTCTACAAGATCTCCAGGAACTCAACATCATTATTTGTCCATTATTGTAAAGGCATTGTGCTAGAAGATTTGCCTAGACTTGTTGATTTCACAGTGAAGTTGAACGTAAATGATAAATAGAGAGGAGCACTAAGCAAGCTACAACACTTTGTAGTAAATCTAATGAGTATAGATATAATGTCTGGAGCAGTCTGCATACATCCTTCACTTGAATGATGTTAGTTCTCGGCAATCCTAACATCATTCAAGTGAAGGGTGTATGCAGACTACTGCAATATCATGATTCGACCATGAGGTGCTTAGTTGACTGGAAATTGGGTTAGGTAATACTTTTCCATTAATGGAAAATCATGAATCTTATGGTTTATGCTTTGGGTCTTGAAGCAAGTACTAGGTATTTTGATGTCCTCTATTTTTTATTTGAACATTTTATGTCAATTTTCACCGTGTGTGATTTTTTTTTGTCCCTCTTACAATTGACACGATAAGATGACCTTTGTGGTTTAGACAGTTGGTTAGCTTTAGAATCAACAAATATTACAAACTGATATAAATGTATTTAAAACATTCTTTTCATTCCTGAACGTGCCAAGTAGCAGATCTGTAAATGTCCGCTCTTCACCACCATGGATTATATATATGATTGTTGTAGGTTACCACTGGGAAATATGCCTCTGAAGTTCTGGCTTATGCACTTTAGAGTAGCACAGAGGTTAAAACATCCACTCTACAGGATCTCCAAGAACTCAACATCATTATTTGTCCATTACTTTAAAGGAATTGTACTAGAAGATTTGCGAGGAATTGTTGATTTCACGGAGAATTTGAACGAAATAGAGAGGAGACTAACCAAGCTCCTCTTTGTTTCTCATTTAGGTTCAACTAAACAGTAAAATCAACAAGAACAGGCAAATATTCTAGTACATATCCTTTATACTAATGGAAAAATAATGATGTTAGTTCTCTGGAGATCCTGTAGAGTGGATGTAAATGTTGGCTCAAACTCATACACGGGTTTGCATTAGTGTCCAACCAAGGTGGTCTATTATAGTCCAAGCATTAGCATATTCAATGGATTTCTGAAAGCCAGTTTTTCCATAGTTCATCACTTTTAATAGGGCTATTCATGCCCAAAACTACCTTTTAACCCTCCAATTTGGCCCAGATTTAGAGGTACGCCTTTTCGGTGATGGATAAGTGCACAAGGGTGCCCAAGATGGTGAAACAGGGTTGCTTCATACCCTTTTTTACTGCCAAATAGGTTTGTTTGTGCCCAGAATTCATGTGGATGCTGCTATAAGGCATATGAATGAGATTTTAGGGTTACTTTCACCCACATATTTCTCATTTTCACAGCCAGAATTGCAAAGACCGCCTCCTATTGCCATTGATGATGATGTTTTATTGCTGCAATGTGCCCAGTTCTGAAAGTTGGCCTAATTATAGCTGATTTGAGATGCTTTACTATTTGTTGTGACCTTCAGAATGCTCCCAAAGTGCTCAGATTTGTCCCTTTGATGCTCATACTTGATTCTAGAGTTGTTTATCCCCATAGGACTGTCCAACATTACTCCTAGTGTGACATTGAAAATACCAAGTTTGTTATTCATCATCAACTTTAGAATCAACAAATATTACAGACTGATATAAATGTATTTAAAACATTCTTTTCATTCATGAACGTGCCAAGTAGCATATCTGGAAATGTCCGCTCTTTGTCCATTACTGTAAAGGAATTGTACTAGAATATTTGCGAGGACTTGTTGATTTCGTGGATAATTTGAACGAAACAGAGAGGAGACTAAGAAAGCTACAACTCTTTGATGCATGCACACATTGATGCGCATGAAAAGTGTTGTAGCTTGCTTAGTGCTCCTCTTTGTTTCTCATTTAGGTTCAACTAAATAGTAAAATCAACATGTACATGCAAATCTTCTAGTACATCTCCTTTATACTAATGAAAAAATAATGATGTTAGTTCTCTAGAGATTCTGTAGAGTGGATGTAAATGTTCGCTCAAACTCATACACGGGTTTGCATAGAGGTTAAAACATCCACTCTATAGAGTAGCACAAAGGTTAAAACTTCCCTACTCTACAGGATCTCCAAGAACTCAACATCATTATTTGTCCATTACTCTAAAGTGCTCAGATTTGTCCCTTTGATGCTCATACTTGATTCTAGAGTTGTTTATGCCCATAGTACTGCCCAACATTGCTCCTAGTGTGACATTGAAAATACCAATTTTGTTCTGGAAGGCCTAAATAGGGACAATTCACCTTGGTGTACTGGTTTATTGTTAGAGGAAGGCCTTCTCTCATTATTTGAGGAACATTCACCCTTGGAGACACATGCATAAGGGTATGTTCAGCCATACCAAAGGATAAGGTGATCATTTAAATCATTCTTACACTATTTTATACACCATGAGAGATATTACATGCTTGGAGGTTACTCATTGAGTTGGTCCACTTGGAAGGTTGTTCACATGGTGCATGCCCTATTTTGTGAAGAACGATTTTGTATTTGGCGGCTGCTTTATAGATTGACTATTGTGCACATGGGTGGCATCTAGGGCCTACAAAGCAAGTTGTGTTTTACTCCAAACAGTGTTATGATGTATAGGAATCCTACAAACCCAATTGACTCGACAATCAAATATGTTTAGAATCTAGATGTTTATATTTCTAGGTTAATTTTTTTTTGAATTGAAGTGTCATGTGTGTGGCCTGTGCATTCCCACATTCACTTGGTCAATTTAGTACGGATTGGGATGAATTGACCATTTTGTTACCGATCCATTCAGTCATACCCTGATTTTCTTGTTTCGGTACCAAACTTGTCACTCCAATCGTGTCAAAGGCCAAGTTAGCTTGGTTGGGGGTCAACTCGATTGACTCAATGACCTCGGTATAAAAACACTTGATTAAATCTGCAACTATTATTGTTGAAAAGGGGTTAGGCGCCCAGTAAAAGGAAAAGGCAATGTTAGGAAAAGAAACTGCAATAAATAAGTGAGAATGGAGAATTGTATGTAACTAAAAGAGGGGCATACATAAGATTTCTTAGGGCATACATAATTTTTTGCATACAATCCCATTAGTATCATAAATTATGGGAGAGATCAGAAAAACATCCCTACACAAATATTAACCGATAAGTATGGTTTTGGTGTTTCATTTGGAGAACAAAATTCTATAACAATAGTTGTTATTATGACTCTTAAAGGGTCCTAGATGAGATCTGTGCACTTTTAGGCAGTTCAACTTTCAAGCAAAAGAAGCCATCAACAACAAGTATGTGCACCCTAGAAAACATGGAAAAGATCATAAAACATATTAGGTAAAATGGATAATCATCTACAACATCACAAAATCATTCATGGGAAAACTAAAAACCACTTAAAGGAGATATGTTCTTTGAAGGAGATAGTCCATTAAAGGAGAACCTCCAGGTTTTGTATAGACATATATTGGCATAAATTGTAGTGTTATATGTGATGCATATGCATAACATATCGTCTCAATCTTGACAACGTTGAAAGGCTAAAGTACAATGGCCACAAGCATACATATGAAGCTTATGAAGCCTACCCAATTCATGTTAGCAAAAGGCAATGCAAGCAATAAGTTAGAATGGAGACTTGTATGTCACCAAAAGAGGGGCATACATTGGAATTTTTAGGGCTACCAAATGCCCACACCTATTAACCAAAATCATTCTTGATAAGCTTTTTCTTTAACAAGTTATTGCCTTACAAGTCTTTCCAAGTTTTTTTTCTTATAAGTATTTCCACGTTTTTTGGCTGGTATTTTTCTATGCTTATGCCAAATTGTTTTTTGGCCACGGTGCAAGTAGAACCAAATAGGTATTTGTCAGACCTGTCTTCCTCCAGTGAAGGGAGTTTGGGAAGGCTAGAGGAAAGTGAGACATCTAGTAGGTCTACATGGGCTAGATCAACTAGGTGTTAGAAGATCAGAAGAAAATTCGACAAATGCATGAATTTTTTTCTCCAAGGAGGGGGGTCATGTTCCTATGATGATGAGACAGTGGGAGACATCGATGTGCCCTTAAGGTACCAACACCTAGTGAAACAATGGGTGCCTAGCAATCTTCCTAAAGTAAACACCGATTTTTGTGTGAATGAGAGGATATATAGAATTGCACTGTCCTCATTGCATGGATTGGGCTTGTTTTGCATGGACGACATAAAGGTTGGATACGGTAGATGTACAGAATTGATGGAGTATGTTGGAACCTATTACAACTACAGTGATTGGATGCACCTATTCCAATATACATGAAGTATGCGTAGATATGGGTTGTTAGCGAATTATATACAACTGAAAGACAAAGCTCACAATAAAGGAGCAACGATGTACATGGACAGAAGGAAAAAAACAATCGGTAATATTGCGGGGTTTATAAACGGTACACAACCAGGGTCTACATTAAAGCAACCTAACTGCATATTCAAGTCACGTGAAGGAAACTATGTCTTTGTATGTGCAATTAAATCAATAGATGTTGGTGAAGAACTGCTTGTTGATTATAATTTGAATCATGTAGATACAAACAATGTTAGTATGGTTGTGGTACAACAAACAATTTAACCACTCTTTTATTAATTATTTTAACGTCTATAGGAATTTTTGTTAGCATATAATTGAAATTATCTACTTTTCATGTTTCCTTATGTAACTTTTAGTATGTTTTTGATGCAGGGTTCTCTCAGGGGCACCTCCATCTCCGTAGATGTTTGTCGACTTGAGTCAAGGCAGCGGGTATACATCGATATTGCCAATGTAATATTAAATTTAGGATGGACATACAGATATGTTGTTATGTATTTTCATTAGTATATTAGGTTCATTTATATATTATTATCGATTTTGCATGCAGAGTGTTGATCAGGGAAGCCAACTGGCTATTGATTAGCCGACTATAGCATCAGGGAAACAACCAAACATGAATGTAATTCTCCATTTCAAATACTTTAAAATCGTAAACATGTCTATCTTGATGCATTATGTTTATTTTGTTATGTATTCTTTCATTTTTATGGTTGTGTTCATGATGGTAATGTTGTCTACCTTTTTTGTAGATTGACCGGGGAAACTCCCCAGCTGTTGATCAGATGATTGGAGATTCGAGGAAACCATTTAACCTAAATGTAATTCCACATTCTAAATAATTCAAAAATGTACACATATAAAACATGTAGCATAGTGTTTATTTTTGTTTTTGTTCTGTATTTGTTAGCTTATACATATTGCGTTCATTGTGATAATGTTCTCTATTTTTTTTACAGGTGGCTGATCAAGGTAAATCCCCATCTGTTGATTAGACCATGCCCTCGGCTAGGCGTCAGGTAATCCTAGATGTAATCCCTAATATAATTATTTGTGCACATTGTATTTTCAAAGAATAAGCAATTTTTTATATATTTCAATTGCAGACAGGGGATTCTGTTTATCAAACGACGTCTCAAAACTCTTTATAGAATGAGGTCTCTCGGTTGATGAGAGATAGTGAAATTAGAGAGTCTGCAGACCCACTGAGGGTGCAACAAAGGACAAGGGAAAAACAAAATGAGGAACCGATTCGTCTGACATTGGCAGTTTCACTAACAGAAGGGATTGAACAAAGGATTCAATTGTTGTTAGAGCAACGTAAACAAGTGGACGTAAGTTACCGAATAAAAATGTAAATTCATTTATAAAAACTTTATAATATTTGATTTTATATGCTGTTGAACTTATAATACAATGTGTTTAATTCACAGCGCACTATGGAGATTATTAGTGGTGGTCAAGGCAATGTTGGTCCCAGTGACCAAACCACTCCATGTACACCACATACTGCTCCCATATTTTCCATTGAACAATCGGAAACATGCTCTGCAATACCACCGAGGGCAGCGGAGGGTGTAGCCGATGTTTCCCCACCCACAATAGATGTTGCAGAAGAAGGGGTGGATGCAGGGCTAGATAGAGATGTGGAAGCATTTCCTGGATCTTATCGTGTGACTAGCACTGGTTCAATAAAGTGTACATTTTTGGTGAATGAATAACTGGTTCCAATAAAGATAGAGAGGATTCTAGGTCATTATAGATTGTTCAATTTATTTTTTATAATTTGTGTCTAATATACTGATAATATTTTCTAATGTTGACTAATGATGGCAATAATGTTTTACAGGAAATGATATATTCTATAAACACATGAATGATTTGGCCTTGGAGATCTTCGGGCCCACCATCTGCACAATGTGGAACAAGCAGCTAAAATATTTAAAGGATGATCTGACTAATCGCTTGGTTAGTCTGTTCGGAAAAGATACCTTTGATACATCGAAGGTACTACAGAAGGCTGGAAAACATCTAAATATTGTTCGAGACCAATATAGGGTTCACCTAGAAAATAACCCTAGGTATGAGCGCCCTCCAATGATTCCATATATGGAGTGGAAAGCCCTAGTGGAAGATGGAAAAGAGAAGGGCCTGAGAAAATCAGGAAATATACCACCAGGTGGAACAGGGAGATATGCAATACATTCCAAAATGTAGTGGTAAGCCTTATTATTACTAGTTTTTATATCAATTTTAGTACATCGACTAATGTATTTAAAAAATTAATTAGGCTCTCAGACACATCTAAGGCCATAAAGGAAAGAATTGAAAAAATTGGCCAACACAAGCTTGGGCCTGGTGGTTACTCCAACTTGGCGGCCCGATATGTAAGTATCACAAAACCTGAATCTACATCCAAATATCATATAGATTATTATTTTGTTTTTTTCTGGCAAAAGGATTTAAAATTAATGACATCATGCAAATATGAAGGCCAGCCAGTTCAAAGAATTTCCCAGTGCAGATTACATGAAGCTTGGCTTTGAACATGGCTTTGACGCCATTGTTGAACATCGGAGAAGCTTGTTTGTGAATACTGCACGATCTTCTGTTGATCCATCTAGTGCCCAAGTATGTGAAAATTGTATAGTTTAATGATAATTTATTAATGCTCATGCAATTTGTTCCTTATAAAGAAACTAAGGTAAATTATTTATTCCTTTTTGTGCAGGAAAGTAATGATCCCATTCATGTCGATGATGTAGTACATGACCAACCAAATGAAGATCATGCTTCTCATCCTGGTAATGAATTTATTAATGTGCTACTATTTTTTATAGACCATTGCAGACGATGAACATTAATTCTAATTCTACACAATTCAACTACAGAGCATGTAGCTGCAGATCATAACACAGAATAGGTTGGGCCAGTACGAGATAATGTTGAACATGTTGATGTACACATGGCAGGTAAAAACACACATTCGTAATGTTTTTTAAATGAATTACTCGTATTTATCAAAATACAAATATATTAATGAAATATTTTGACATTATTGCAGAAATTCATCGCCCCTCACCTAAAGTTCAACCTTGCGACCAGACTAGTAGGGATATCGATGATTAGATTCCCGAAGATGTGACTCTAACTAAATATTTAAAGAGAAGAAAAGTAAAAATGAAGTGACTAAACAAATTTTGAGTAATTCTTATTTATAAAAAAAAATTAATGCTTTTTTCCTCTATTTCATGAATGAATGCTTTACTGAATTGTTTATTGATTTTTTTTTTCTGTCGTTGACTAAATTAATGTTTTAATGAATGAGTTAATGAATGGTTTAATGAATGGTTTTTTCAGCTATTGAATTATTGAATGGTTTAATGAATGTTTTAAAGAATGATTTAATGCAAGCATTTTTCAACTATTGAGTGAAATAATTTGCATTGTAGATGCATTGTTATTTGCATTGTGAAATAGTGAAATAAATTGTTATTTGCAAGTATAGGCATTGGGTTTTGGGAATTGAGAGTGATGCGAGGAGGGGGAGGGGCCATAAGAGCTTCCACATTCACATGGTTGGTCCTGTTTAGTAGAGAATATTAAATTATTCTTGAAATAGAGAGGAGCTCAATGAATGGTAAGGAAGAATACATTAAAAAAAATCTATTTCTATATTTTAACTGTGTAATTTTCACTATTGCTATTTGACTCCTCCATTGGAACTTATTACAGATATTGTTGAGAAACATTTCCATAGTTAAGAGGAAATAAATGGAGTTTTGATTAGATCGATGGCCTTATATACATAGTATTTTTGGTTATCCATGTTTTATCAGGTGATATATTCGTAACAATTAATTTACTTGAATAGTTGAATAGTATTGTAATTTACATGTAATAGAATTGTATTTACTTAGATTGTTTTTTTTTCATAAACAAACATAAATATATTTGATGGGTCCTAACATGAAACTATTGCAACAGGACAAAAAATGGAGTATGTTGAATGATGTTTTGAAAGGTAAAGCATAAGAAGACAGTGTGAAGATCCGTAAATCAAGGTATAAATATGTTTTCTTTTGTTTGATTGAGCTGTGTATTGGGTATTTATGCATGTGCACACACATACATTTAGTTGATGATGATGATTACCATACATAGAGGCGAACTTTGTTATATCTGATATAAACAATTACCTTAAATATTTTGATTTATCGTGATAACTGGCCCCTTGGTAATACTTTACTAATACCATATAGCTAGGACAACAAAATTAAATGTAGGCATTTCATTACAAGAAATTTGATAGGCATTTGAGTTTGATGGGAATATGAAAGTTCAAAAGACAGAAGAAGATAGATAGACTTGTGAGGAAAATGGTATCTGAAGCGTTGTTTCCCTATTATTCTGCATGAGTATATTGTTATTTGCCCCAGTTTATCTTTCTCCAGTAGCTTTGTGATTTGTTTATTAATCTCATATCGTGTTCAACTTTAATGGTTGATTGTGCAGTGTCAAACCTATGTTTATATTTGTGCTTATCCCTGTAGGTTGTGAGTTGGGCATGGTACACATTGGTATTTTCATTTTCCATTGTAACTTTTCACCCCATTGTACACATTGGTATATCAACATGAATTACCAGCTAAGTTTACCATCCTTTTAAGGGTTTATACAAGTACTCCTTAGCCTAAAAAGAATGCTTTTGGAAGGCAGAATTCAATTATATTGTTGAGATTTCCCCATAACTCAAATATGACCCTAACTTGGTTGATTTTGCAGGTCTTTTTGATAGGTTTTAGGGCTAGAAATGATACTAACACTGATCAATAATGAAAGAGTCCCTAAATTTCCCTACTAAACAATTAAATGGGGTCATTGTAAGGCATAAAGTAACCTTTTATCAAGGCCAAATTATCCCAACCCCTGAAACATGTCAAGTATGAAACCCTAACTCTAACTTTTGACTGGTTTTTTTAGGTTGCTTCTCAAGTTCATGGATGTAGAGAAGAAGATAGGTGACGCACTGGCGGATCTAGGGCTAAATAGGGAGACCAAAATTTGAGGGTGGCTTATAATTTGAAAATTGTTGGTTATTTTTGGATTATTGAATTTTATAAATTTCTAAGGTTTTCTAGTCTATAAAAACGCATATCTAATCTAACACTACACTAATCACGCAAATGCGTATATTTACACGTGAAATACTACTATATTTACCTCTAGGGTTTGTTAGAGGATCCTAATTAGGGAAAAATTCAGAGATCTAAGGACAAACAAGAGAAAATTCCTTCAAGAGGATGTTTTATAACATGTAAAAGTTGACAAAAGTTGGTAAAAAGCCCTAATTCAGAGAAAACGCAGCATTACAACCACCATTCAATCCATAGAAGCATAAATTCACCAAACTTTACCAATGGAGCAACCAAGAAAACCCTAGATCCTCCTTGTGCTTGTGTTCTTCCAACAATGCTAGCATCAATCTTGCATGTGCATGAAACCCTAGAATTCACCCATCATTTTACCATTAATCCAAAGAAGAAATAGTAATATATTTGATAAGTTTCCCCTATGAATCCATAGGCAAGCCTATATCATTAGAATGCATTAACAAAGCTAGAGTCGGAGTTTTAAGCAAAAACTTTGAAAAAACATACAATTTATTTTTGTGATCAACTTTTTGGTGGGCTTCATTTTGCTTGTCAAAAGTGGGCCAATCTAATGCTCCTGCAACTCCACAACCATTGTAAACCAGTATTTATATGGAATCATTGGTTTATGCTCTTCAATATGAAGGCCCTCTTAAATATTACCTCTTTGTACGAAGTCATAGACAATAAGGCATTCCTTGCCCCGTGCAAAATAGCTAATATAAAGTAGTTAGATGGTAATCGTTGTGCTTAATACTTAGCCACCGATGCTGGTTATAATAGAACATTATGTTTGCTTGTAGTAAAAATCAACTGTGAAGCCTTATAGAGTTTCTCTTCTTCCAGCAAATACTTTATTATTAGACTGGGAGATATCTCAACTTCAATATCTATTTGTTTTAGCAGCCAAAGCCTTCATAGACTCCATTCACTGCATCAAATGCATTGACCCACTGATCATTGGTCTTCTTATAAATAAATCTTTCATAAATGCTCTGTTGCCATCTCACCAGGAAAATAAAGGGATTCACTAGCTGCAAAAGGATTGGATGCTATAAACTCATGCTCCCAGCCTGTAGAAAACACAACAGCAAAACAAAGCATAAAAATGGAAAGCCTATATAATAAATTACAAAGGGAAATGCATGATAAATTTGGATAAATTGGGTTATAAGGGAGATCAATGTTTTTGCTGCATTGCTAGCCTCTCCCAGGGATCCACTTGTGACTATTTTGTTGTCTAAGTAACGACAGAGGGAATCATTGTCTTTGAAAGGCAGTTGAGCAAGGATACTTAGTGATTTAGCTTTGGGAAGGTAAATTGTTGTCTCTACTGTATTTGTTGCTTGCAGGCTAGTAGGATAAGGTGTTTCTTTGGTCAATATAGATATTGTGGATGGATGCTACTGAGTGGATTTTGGACCTCAAGCCCCAATCCATGAGGCAATAAGTGTAGCTGTTAAAAATTTAGTCCAATTAGGTGCCGTTGTTTGTGGCCAGAAAGGCCTAAAAAATTAACTGAATCTGCTTTGAATCTCATCAAGCTGGGTGTATAACCTCGATTAGGGATTTTGAGTTTTGTGGGTGGAGAGTTGTTGGGTCGATAACTGCTGCAAATGCTAATAGATTTTTTCATTTTTTATATATGTTTTGAGGTTGACAGTATTGATCCATGACCTTGTGCTCTATATTTGTCTCACTCTTCCCTACAAATACCTACCTCTCTCTCTCTCTCAGGTATGTCCATTTTTTCGTTAGTGACTTGTATCCTAAGAGACAAAGTGTGATCATAGTATAAATCTAAGTATAGAAATTAAGGAATGTCTAAACCACATTGTTTTCTTCCATTTTTCCAGTTATAATATTTTTTCATGTGCTAGACTAATTCTGTTCATACATATCCTAGGTAATTGTAATTGATTGATGTACATAGTGCTGATATGTAGTAATCCTAGCTTGGTTTGAAGCGAAATGGGTCATAGCATCAACTGAATGGATATTTAGTTTTGACATTGAAGAATCATGCAAAAATGAGTAAACAGAGCTCTGCAATTGAATCGCATATCTTGGATCACATAGACTTGGAGAAGTCTCAATTGGGTCTTGGGCACAGCTACAGCAGAGCCAACGTGAAATTCAATGTCAATAGAGTTGATAACATGGTTATACAGGCTATTAGTCTTCTCGAATCCTTGGACAAGGACATCATGAACACCTTCTCCATGAGAGTAAGGTATTGCAAGTTTAAACTTAGTATTGTTTTTACTTTTTGGGGGGTTTTATATGAAACAACATATAAGATAGTTCAATCAGGGTCAATTCTAATAGCTGTCAAGTTGAGGTCAATTTCCCATAAGTTTCTTTTAATTCTTTAGTTAGGACTCATGAATCATATTTATACTGAAAGGTAAAAGGATTTGTTTATTAACTTAGATTTATATCAGATCCATGATTTTTTTGTTCTCTGAGATGTGTTTTAAAATCACTATATTTGATATTCCCAAGGAATAAATAAAAATATACATTTGACTAGTCCTGCGAGGACTCAAGTGTGCTGGATACTGTTTTGTTGTCCATCATTCAAAAACAAAGAAATTTAAGAAAACTATTAAAAGTCTTCCTTACGTATTCTCTAGGATACTCAATTTGTCATCAATACAGAATCATCAAAAGAGTCATAATATCTAAACCAACAATACAACAAGATGAGCATAACCAGTGTCTACATCCCTCAGCTATGAATCTGAGCTAATCTGTCATTAAGTGGTTGTTAGTACAAGTCTTTTCTGAATCAGATAGGAAGTGACTTTTCTAAATTCTTGTTTGGTTTAGGTACCCTTCTGTAACAACAAAGTATATTTAGAAAGATTGTCTTCCATTGAGTTGAAATCACATATATTGAATCACATAGACTTGGAGAAGGCTCAATTGGGCCTTGGGCACAGCTACAACAGAGCCAACATGAAATTCAATGTCAATAGAGTGGATAACATGGTTATACAGGCTATTAGTCTTCTCGATACCTTGGACAAGGACATCAACACCTTCTGCAAGAGAGTAAGGTATTGAAAGTTTAAACTTAGTTTTGTTTTTACTTTTTTTGGGGTTTTATATGAAACAAAATTTAAGATAGTTCAGTTAGGGTCAATTCTAATAGTAGTCTTTTATATAGGGAAAAATCTCAGAATAATGGTGAGGTACCATTACTGGAACAGACCCCAATCATGGGAACATACTCAACATACTTGTTTTCTGCCGGCCTGCAATCCATGACTGAGGAGGAATTGACCGCAAACAATGAACAATGTTGCTCAGAAAAATTTGACAAAATTGGCAGCTCTTTAGTGTTTTCTCTCAAATCCATCACTAACTATTTAGAAACTTGTTGATTCTTCTTGCCTGTATTCTCAAACTCAGGTTTGTTCTCACTTGTATTCTCAAACTCATCTCCCAAAAGGTCTTACAATTTTGAATGTAAAGACTCTCTCTTTGAGCCCTTTGACACACTCCACATATTAACCTCTGCTTGATCATCTGAGCTGCTTGTCAACTCACCAATGTGTGGTCCAAACAAGTTTCCTTTAGTGGTCAAATTCTAGGCTGAAACCATGTGGGGTTAAGTGAAATATTTGGATTTTTTTTTTAAATCCACTAATAGGCATCACTTTTATGATGTTATTCCGACACTTCGGTAAACCCACTCGATGGCTGTGTCATGACTCCAACGCTTCCGCCCTTCGAACGACCGACGGTTAAAGTGTCGGACTACGTTGGATATTTGACGCGATCACCATGCCACCAACCCTTTTCCCATTGAAAGGCCGACTCTTCCAGTGTCGAATGGTGTCGGATTTTCAACACTCTCTGGATAAAAATACCAACGATATCGCTATTCCTCCGACACTTCTATCTATCAGAAGGTCGACGCTTTAAGGGTCGGAGGACGTTGGATTTCTGACGGTTTATGCCATTTTGATTGGCACTTTGGAAGGAAAAATGGTCGAATATGCGACACAATAGTGTGTCAGATATTTGACCCACATTAGTAGAATGTTGAAGATCCGATGTTACGCCACCGACGGCAAAAAAAAGTGTATGTGTCGAAAATGAGACAGAGAAGTGTCGAATTTCAGACATGCAAGGTATCGGATTTTGGGTTGAAATTCTGTTGTGGATCCTCGTCCATGACAATAGTTATTCTATCACCAATATTATATTTGAACATATTTCACTCTTCAATGATGCCAAAGTCTAAAATCCACTATAATCCCAAATATATTCCATTTGTACCAATGCAACTCGATAGTTTTTTATGAACCTTCAAACTAACCAACAAATTGACCATGTTCTACTAGAATTTATGAAAATAAAGTTGGAATGTGAATCCTAAAGAAATAATGTATGTAATAGAAGCAAAGTAAAAACTCTAGATGTGTATTGGGATCTCTATAAAAAAAAATATGTAAGTGAGGTCAATTTTGAGAAAAATTCAAAAGATCTACATCAATAGGTATAAACTCCTTCCTAGCCATGGATTTCATAAAATAAATAACCATATTTCACCTAAGTAGTCAATATTACATGCGGTAAGCATGTTAGATCATAAAATAAAAATAGTCTTCCCACATATGTAATGTCCTCTTTTCAATGCAAAATACTTTCGAGCATATCCTTGATTTCACAAACACCTTACTTCCAATGGTGAAATGAAAAGTTCATGTTATTTAGAAAAGTTAGTGATATTATATGTTCATGTAAGACTTATTCAATAAAAATAAATAAATTTATTAGGTTGATGTATATATTAACATATCAATTGTTTGCTCAGTAGAATGGGGCCACCGTAATTATATTTTTTAATTGACATTTACCTAGAATAATTCTCTTTGTATACAAATTAGAAAAAATGATAACAAATAGGAATTACATGATTTTTTAAAATGCTTTTAATATTATCTTTTGATGTCTTTAAAAGTAATGACATGGATCTATGTTAATGATATATATGTGGTTGTAGTGCAGATGGGAATTGATATCAGTTGAAATATTTTGTTGATATTTGAAATAGAAGGAGAATTGTTCTCGTCATACACCATCGATTAACCATCTTGTCAAATTCAAAGAAAAATAGGCTGGGAATTTGGTGACATGTCCTATTTTTTTAGGTCTTTTCAGTTAGAATTATTAAAATATGGACATTGAATGTGATAGGTACATCTGACAAGTACTTGAAAACTCAAACATTGATACCAAGGAATTTCAATTCACATGGGATAGGTCTCATTGTCATTTATAAACAAAATTCAAGGAGGGAGTACAATACAATTTAATGAGAAAAGGTGAGCAATGTGTGGTCCTAGTATGGAGATAAATATGGAGAATCAAATGTATTGCTAATAGATACATCAAATCCTACTTCTCAATTCGTCGGATATCGGTCAACCCATACCTTGATAAAGGCCTATACAGAACAAGAGCAAGATACTTGGCTTATACAAGTTTTATTCCCCTTTTTTAAGACACCTCATTGTATCAAAGAGAAACATTAATACATTCAAATGTCCGATAGAATAGCGTCTTCATTGTATATTTTTTTGAAATATATGGGAATTGACAATTATATTAATATACATTTTTATTATTGTTTATGTTTTCTTTTGCATTGACTTTGTTGCAACACATCATATTTTTTTCTAGTGTAAACTTTTTTTTTTCAAATTTTGTTGTTCAACTATTTATTTGCAATTAAAATAATATCATGTGAGCCATGGAGGCACATAGTTATTTATTAATTTTATTTGTCTTTAAGAGGAAAAATTACTTCACTCCTGATATTCTAGTAAATCAAGGAATCTTATGTCATTTGGTAAAAACATGACATAAGTGAGATTTGAATAATTTACTTGATAATTTACTTTGAATCATTTACTTGATAATAAATTTTAAGTGGACTATTCATGCTAAATTAATGGAAATTTAGTCATATGTGAATGAGTTGAACTAAAAATATTTGATTTGCCAATCCATAACTTTTAAGAAATTTCCTTCATTAAAATAATTAATATTTGCAAAATTGCAATAATATCATATTATAAGAAAACAAGGCACAAAATCAATTAATGACTTAAAATTGCTTATAATATGCATTAATATGAATATTAAAATGTGATATGTAATTTTAAAATAAAACTATGTTGTATTTCTTAAATTGTTGGTCATTATATGTATGACATCATGAATTATTTATAGAGAAACGTGAATACATTGGAATGTTGAACAAAACATTTTGAGAAATTTGTTCACTAGTACATTTCAATTTATACAACATGGACATAGTTATTGTTCAATCAATTTAAATGAATTTATATATTTTTGAAATATACAGGGATTAATAGTTATATTAATATACTCTTTTTTGAAAATAATTGTTTTTGCATTGAATTTGTTGCATCACACTAAATATTTTTCTAGTCTCTCTCTATATATTGCATTTTTCAATTAATTATTTGTAATTAAAATAATCTCATATGAGCCACCACATAATTATTTGTGGATTTTTATTTTCCTTTTTAAAGGGTCAATTTTATGGTTTTTTATTTTCTTTTTTTAAGGGTCAATTTGAGCGGACTTTGAATAATTTACTTGATAATTTATTTTAAATAATTTACTTGATAATAAATTATAAGTGGACTAATCATGCTAAATTAATGGGAGTTCGGCCATAGGTGAATGAGTTGAACTTTTTGAAGTATATGATATTTTATTTCCCAATCCATATTTTTTTCATAAATTTGCATACTTAAATCAATTAATATTTGTAAATGCAATAATATCATATTATAAAACAGCAAGGCACAAATTTAGTTAATGACTTTAAATTGCCTATAATATGCATTAATATGAATGTATAAATGTGATATGTAATTTTGAAAAAACATGTTGTAAATAAATTCGTATTTCTTAAAAAACTTAATTGATAATGAGATCCAAGTGGACTATTCAAAGTCATTAGAGATGTGTCGTATATGGATTCATCCCATATAAACCAAGAGCGTACAAAGTTATTTGATTTAATTTTACTTATTTATATGATAATATGAGTGTATAAATGTGAAATAGAAATTTTGAAATAAAACTACATTTAAACTAGTATGATGCATTTCTTCCAAAAATTCTTAGAATTTTTTGATAACAACTATTAAATGGATTATTTAGGCTAATGAATGACTTCAAACTCTATGGTTTTCTCAAATAAATTAGATAGAGAACCTCTTGCAGTATAGCATGGAATTAATATAACATGTGTGGTTTCATTGCATTATTTCTATATAATATATCTCAATGTCTCATCATTCTTAACATTTAACAAATTAGGGATATGCATAGATTCATCATGATTTATGGCCTATCCATGTATTTTTAATTGAGGAAATATTTTCTTTTGAATGCTTGAATATTATTCATAAAGTAATAAACAAATTCATTGAGTAAAGTTTTACTAGAAGTAATATAAAAAAATTATTTGAGAAAATAGTTCCTTAGATTATTAGGATACTTGGGATAAAGAAAAATTGACCTTGAATAAACACATAATATTGAAAATAAATATCTTAATTAATAATTTATTTGTAGTTACATTAAATCATTAATAATCAATAAGAATGGGGACATATACAAATTTTGAGTAAAATCCACGAAAAATGAGTTTCAACATCTATCTCTTAATAATCCCATGCATTTAAAATTATTATCATTTTTTTCTATGGGTTAAAGTAACTCTCAAACATTGTTATTTATACAGTTGGTTGGAACTATTACACTAATTTATTGGTTTTGCAAAATCAATAATGTTGATAGGGAGAGATCGATACCCAAACTTTCTTATGTACCACTCTTTCAAGACCTAGTTTCCTCCACCACCTACTTGTTTGGGCCAGTTGGTTCTTATAGGCCACTTTGTTTATTTCAAAATGGGTCATTTCCCATCATAATGAACTAACTTGAATCCTCATTTAAGCACTCTTAATTGATGTACTTGGATTTTAGTGGAAATAGATTAAGGGTACCCAATCTTCTTTAAATACTCATATTAACAATGCCTAGCCTTAATATACATGATAGATTCAAAAGTTAGGCTCATATATATTTTTTCTCAAACCACCTCCCCCACCAAACACCACAACTGAATGATCACCTCCTCCTTGTTTTTTCCTAAAGGCACTAATACGTAAACAATTTAACACAAACATATCAGTATTATCTTCTAGTAAACTAGTGTCAAGTTAGATAATGCAAAGGGGGCACCCTCCCTTCACTGATGAGATCCTTAGAACACTTCCCTTTAATCAACAACTACCCCACTCCCCCACCCCCCAAGTTTGTGGGAAAGGGGTAACTTGGAGTCCTTGGGCCCCGAATTCAAACGTTTAGTTTGGTATATTATCAACAACTATAATATCTTTGTTGGATATTAGACATACTAATAACACTTTAGCTAAGATTAATTTCTTATAATAGTTTCTTTCACACTCTTACTCTGTGTTGATACTGTTGTACCTACCATTCTCGGACATGTTCATTGTCACTTGTTTCTTTGACATTACTGAAACTAATTTTTATGGTGAATTCCTCATGTTTTTCCTTGCATTTGTGCAATTGTATTTTCCTATATAGCATAATTTGATAGTACAAATCTTAGTAGTACTTTGGTCACATCCAATATAGATAGAAAACCTCTTGCAACATAGCATGCAAGAGTGTGTGCAACTTCATTGGATTATTCATATTTAATATATCTCAAAAATATTAACATTTAGGAAATTAGGAATATTCATAGGTTCATCATGATTTATGGCCTACCCATCTAGTTCTAAAAGAGATGTAATATTTTCTTTTGAATGCATACATACTAATAAAAAATATTTATCGAGGAAATAATTCTTGGATTAAATTTTCCAAATTTAATGGAGTAGTTCTTTGAGTCCTTTTTTTCCAGATTTAATCGAATATTTTAAATATTTAAAAAAACTCAATGTTGTTGAATTCCTCGTAAGTTCTTGAACCGGTTGGATGAAGTTCTTGAACTCTGAGTATTGGTGCATTTAATCATGTAGGAATTTCCTAGAAGCTCAAGATCAATGAGAGTGAATGAATCACTCCTAAAATCTGATATTTATTCCAAAACATCCAAAGTATTACTTATATGCACACCAAAAACATCATTAGAGATAGAGAAATTAAATTCCTCTTCATTTTCTAAAACAATCACCGATTAACTATGCACAAAATTTAAAATAGAAGAATCATTGAAGAATTTTTGCATAGAATGGAAGGAGAGTTTTTCTTCAATAACACAGATTCAAATGTCTTCTTCTGGATCAGCTATACAAGAATATGGGATATCATAGATCTCAAAAATTTCCTGGAGCAGCGGGAGAAGGAGTCACTCCAAGGAGACTTCCTTCAATTCGAATTGACTGTGTTGACGATGTTGCTTCTTCTTCATCTTCAACAATTTGCTTTGATGCAAGAGAGGGAACATAGAGTACATTCTTGATCTCATCATGATGGATTTTAAATGAACCTCTCTCAACAGCTGGGATTTGGGAGTCATATCCCATATGAGTGCTAGGTTCTCTTGATAGAGTAAAAGTGGTGAAGGATTCCCTGGAGGAAACCATGTGGTTGAATGCTCCATACTCTATTAAGTAAGCCTTCAACGGAGTGAGGTATGCCTTCAAGGCATGGCACCTCTCATATTCTTTAGTCTTATCTCCAACATCAGACATCTCTGCACCTTATGGAAGGGAAATATTTTTCTGTACACAGAGTTTTTTCAATTGGTCGAGGGTCTTCTTCATGCACTGGATTTCAAGATGAAAGCCTCTCATACAATAAGGACACTTAGACTTTTCAAACTTTTTATTCTTGTTGGAACCCGAGGCTCCTTTGGAAGTCTTCTGATTCTTTATTGGATTTGAATCATATGCTTTAGGCTCCTTCCTGTTGTGCTTCCCTTTAGCTTGCACATTGGTTAAGTCTGACATCAAAAGAGCTTGGTTCTTGGAAGTTTGGAGGACCCCCATTTGGACCAACTTATCATACTCCTATATTAAATACTTGTCAAAGCCATCAAGTGAAGGAATCTTCCAACTGGGGATGGAAGATAGATACGAAGATAGAGTACTCAGAACCAAGTTTGTTGAGCATAGAGAGCACAAGTTTCTCATTCTTCCTCTTTATTCTGCATTGATTACATTGTAGTGCTGGAGACTTGAATTTTGTGAAGAACTGCTGGATAGTATTGAAACCGCTAAGATGAAATTATTCGTTCTCTAATATGTGTTCCCGAAGCTCATCTTGTTTTCCAAACAAGAATTTGAGATTATCCCAAGCTTCTTTGGGAGTCTTCAATCCCTCAAGATGAAAGAGGAGATCCATGGAGATGTGAGCACAAGGGAAGCCAGAAGCTTAATCCATATGGTTCAAGAAATTTTTATTCTCAGTAGGATGATGAGGTTTTGTCTCTCTTCCAATATTCATCCTATACAACCCAAGATTGCGCAAGGATACTTGCATATCTGCCCTCCAATCAACATAGTTTAAGGGTGTAAGGATTAGGGGTAAGAAAGTAGTAGAATCCATCAATTCTTCCTTCTGAACAATCAATTTTGCAATTGAGCTATGTAGCACCTGTAAGAAACACTGGGAAATAAAAACAATTCGCAAACATTCCAGAATCAAGCCTTTCATCTCGACATGTACACGTTCTCAGGGTCTATCACGCCAGTAGAGACTTCTCTGAACAAATCCAGATTTAGCAATGCACACTTTGAGGTACTTATGTGGAAACCCAGTTGCTTCTGTTGTACAATGGAGATTCGACAGACTTGTTGTTTTCCTGAGCAGGCTCTGATACCATGTTAAATTATTGTGCCATTGATATTCAGTAAATGAGAGCAATTGAATTGTTGTATTATTATGCAGTGTAATGGAATGAAAAATACAAACTGAACAAGACAAATTTCACAGAAAATGGATAAGAATTCCTCAGTATAATTACAGTATAAAATTCATTAATCCCAACAGTATACATGAATGTTACATAAAGGATAATTTGAATCATGTAGATATGATTCGAATATACCAACTTAATCTGACTGCATGGCTAACTGGAAGTGTCTAAATCACTATCGGAGCTCACTAGTCTAACTCCAGATGTCTAATTCAGTCTCTCGGTCAGTTAAACTAGTTAAACTAATGAGATAGGTGAGAATAGGTGCCTACCCACATGCATCCATGCAAGACTGGTGCTAACTAAACTGGAGGACATCTAACTGAATGTATTTGTATCATAACTTAGCTTAACTAGTTACCAACTACCAACAATTGAAGTAGGTTGGTGGTGGCACTCCCAGTGGATCCTAAATTGTAGGGTTTGGTCTCAGAGGCACATAAATTGATGCATGAAGGTGCAATCAGTTGCAGTTAACCTCTATATGTGCTCCCCACACTCTAGTGTCTGGTTCTATTGGAACCAATAGCCCAAGTGGAACCAATGGTACTAGTGGACAAAAACATTAATTAATGACTCCTAAGTTAGGAAAATTTAATCTAATATACTAAGTATGTGAAAAGGAGGATTATAAATCCTAACACATTTCTGTCTCCTTCCATCTGATTGGAAACAACATCATATGTCACCTCCTAAATGTTTATGGGCCTCAATCCGTCGGTCTCAAGCTACAACGTCTTAACTTCATTGAGTGGTTCTCTAACCAGCATCCTAACTCCCCTATCCTCATTGGAGGTGATTTCAATATGATAACCACTATGGAGGAAAAAAAGGGTGGACTTAAAAATATTTTCATTGAGGATTTGGCCTTCAAATCCACCATAGCCACCTGCTCCCTTGTGGATATACAAACCTCCTATGGCTTCTTCAACTGAAACAATAGAAGAGGGGGAGCCCACTAGATAGTGAAATGTCTTGACCATTTTCTAGTCTATGATAGTATATGTACCCTCGGAGGGATACTAGATGATTTTGTCCTTCCCACGGCAGGGTCATACCATTGGCCTATTCCCCTCTCCTAGCACAGTCACGACACCCCCCTCCATAGGCCTTTCAGGTTTGAAAATTTTTGGCTCACCCGCCCCACTTTCCTGGACATTGTTAGCATGTGGTAGATGAGTATGAAAGTGGAGGGAAAATAAAAAATGGAAATCATGCATCAAAATATGAAGCAGTTAAGGAGGCATCTCCGAAAGTGGAATCACACAACCTTTGGAAAAATCTTCGAGGATAAAAATGTGATTTAGGAAAATCTAGAGAATATGCAGCTCCACATCATGGAACAAGGATACAATGAAGAAATAAAAAATAAGGAAAGAAATCTCCTAACCCAACTGAAAAAAATATGCGAGCAGGAGGGAATGTTACGGAGGAAGAAGTACAAAGTGAGATGTTTAAAGGAGGGTGAAAATAATACGACCTTCTTCCACCACTCCACCATACAACATAGAATGAAGAACATAATCATCAAACTTCACATGGAAGACAGTTGTTTTGGAGGAACATGGAGAACTGGAAGAAGAGTTAACCAGATACTTCAATGATTGTTGGAGACATTTACCACCTTACACACTCATTTTGGTCAATTTGGCCTAGTTACACCACTATCCTAAGTAGTATTGGCTTAATTAACATCAGTGGAGCATTAAATGTCATCAGCTAGATCACATCCACGCCTACCTTCAGTCAAGGAGGCTAACTTAGCCATCTCCTACATTCAGAGAGGCTAACTGGAGCACTCCGGGGTTAATATAAGTGATATTAATGCACCTAATTGCTAACTGATGGTTACAATCAGTTAAACAAGGTAGTGAAGGAGCCTCCCTTCATTAAATTGATTATTTAATGAACTGGAGTCAACAGGGGCACCTCCAACCACTTCTGATGTTCAGTTACACTTCGGTTAACCTCATCGGGGTTAATTGGAGTCATTGAAGTGCTATCACTTGATGGTTGGCTTGCTATGACATGTGTTTGATCTCTTTCAGTTGAGACTTGGTCATTTATTGCACTCCGACGTCAGTTAGGGCTCAGTTGAGTCAATTAGGGTTTTGATCAGTGGTTAACTTGAGTGTTGACTATGGCTTACATTCAGTTAAGCTAGACTCACTCATTCAATTCGAATGACCTCCTTAGGAATTCGAATTGCTTCTTATTCATGCTTGTAGCATGACATTGTAATGTAATTTCTCATTCTTTGTGTGAATATACAGAGCAGCTACTCATTCTGTAGTCCAATTACACCATTTCATGAGTTATTTGTTGATTAATATTTGATGAGACTTATGTTTAGTCCCTAGATCAATGTGCAAGATTAATATGGTATCAGAGCTCACGACAGGAGGAAGCTCTATCTCTCAAAAACAAGTTTTTTGATAGATTTCTGCCTGAAAATTGAGCAATAGCTCAAAAATCCGGCACTGCACCAAAAGCCAAGGCTTACCACTTAATACCCCAAGTAAAGAACCTGTTGATCAAGCTTGCTTGATTGACTATGTTGGGTGTGATGAAATCCTAAAATGTGCAGGCTCTCTGACCTTACATTGCCCTTTTTGTCGTGATTTTTAGGTTTTCTATAGGTGAAGCATTCGCTCCAGTAGATCCAGATGGCCTCCTTAGTAGATCTTTTGACTCCATACAATTTCCACTCATGGAAAGGTGACATGGAGATTCATTTGTGCTCCAGAGGAATCTATAGAGTCACCATGGACACTAAAGATGAGCCTGGTTCTACCATAGAAAAATCAAGATTCTTGAACAAGAAGGATGAAGCATTTGGCTTCTTGTGCCTCTCTATTTCCGGGGATCTTCTTTTCCATCTTGCGGGATTGAAGACTCCAAAATAAATATGGGACAAATTGGAAACTCTATATGGAAATCAAGATGACTTGAGAGTTTACCAGCTCGAAAATGAATTAATGTCTCTCCAGCCCTCCAATTTCGAGACTCTGAATGACTTTTTCACAAGGTTCAGGCACACTATTTTACTCTTGAAGCAATGCAAAGTGGAGAAGGCAGATGATCAGCTCATCCTCACCATACTCTCCAAACTTGGCTCTGATTATTCAGTTTTTGTTTCTACATTCTGTGTGGGGAAGTTCACAACCCCTGTATGGAATATGCCTACACTCGATGCCTTCATTGAGTCCCTAACAAGTGAACATGGCAAGCTTGTCCAGATGGGGATCATCAGATCTTCCTGTGATCAAGCCCTCCATGTTTCGGGGCCCAAATATCTGAAGGGTAAAGGAAAGTAGTAGAATATCCTAAAACTAAATTTGATGCTCCTAAGCCTAGAGTTGAAAACCAGCAGCATGATGAGTCTTCCGGCTCAAGGAAGAACAAAGGAAAAGGGCACCATGTTATAGCGGATTTCACCACTCTAGGTGAATCACACTTTGTATGGCCTTCCCCTGTCCCACTGTAGATTCTTTAGACCCCATGGACTATATTTTATCATTTGATGTTTCCTTGATCATCCCTAAAACTATATGAAAAATGATATACACGGATTTTTACCCGATAATCGCGTACATACGCGGGTTCTACCCCTATAACCGTGTACATCGGGATGTGTGCATAATCCAAATCCTTTTGGAGTTTTCCTTGACATGGATCCGAATCATTCGACTCCTAGCCTTCCATATGCCTTGAGATCGCTCGGATTCGACCCTTCATTATCCCTTGTGAAGCTATATAAGGAACCCCTTGGTACATTGAAGGCATATAGAGAGATTGAAAGCAAAGAAACTATAGTCCATTGTTGCTGGAATTTGTACTTGAGTCTGCATCCCTTTGTCCTTTGGAGCACTGTTGTGTTCTTCCCAAGTTTTCCTTTTGCTAGTGAGCTTGCTATCGTGAGATGGAGAATTGAGGTGGTGGAGGCCCAAGTGGGGGATTCAGTTTCTTCGGTTCACAGACATGCTGTCAGAGGTTGTATCTATCTTGTAATCTCTGATTTATATTAATAAGAACTATATTTTCCTATCCAATGATGTGTATTTGATTGAATATTGTATCCATTGGAATATGTCAAATGCTTTTACATTATTGATTATATATGCTAGAATAGATCTAACACCACGATATATAGTATGCTTGTATTGTTTACTTGTTGTTGAGGAAGTATAATATCAATTCAAGTTGAAGATTGGAAATCTCAACGGGGATCTACTTCAACCGTCCGGAATAAGGTACGAGGTCTGATCCTTTAGTGTTAGACATTTTATTTCTATTGCATATTGGGAAAGATTGATTTCTGGAGTCAAAGCTATATGTTGTGGTACCCCAAGCCATAGGAATTTCTCTCCGTAACACACCATGGCAAGGAAAAAGTCAAGTGTTCATACTGCAGGAAGGGCTTCCACCCTGAACATTCCTGCATGAATAAGAAGCTTGATGAAGCTACCTCTCTCCTTGAGAGAAATCACATCAATCTTCTGGAAATCTTTCGGAGGAGAGATTAGCAAGATCAGGAACCACAACATGAAAAAGGTCATGCCCTCATGGCAAGAACTTTGAAGACCAAAGAACTGTTGATTGATTATGGAGCTTTGAACCACATGATGGCTGAAAGAGACTCCTTTTCATCCTTGGAGACCGGCAAATCCATCCCCATCCACATGGGAGATGCCTCCACCATCATTTCAGAAGGACAAGGTACTGTTGATCTTGAAAATGGTTTTTTTTCAAATGTGTTGTATGTACCGTCTCTGGCATCCAATATCCTTAGTGTCTATCAGATGAAACATACTAGAGTGCCTAAGAGAGTTTCTTTCATCCCAAATGATGTTGAGATAACAGAGCTTGCATTTGGGAAACTCATTTCTAAAGGTCTTGCAAACCATCATGCAAGAGCCTATGAGTTCTCCCACTTTGTGCCAGATGCAAAGCCACCGCTCTGCTAAATCATGGAAATGAGGTTAGTATGCTGGGGCATGAAAGGTTTGGTCATCTAAATTTAAAATATTTGCAGCAATTACAGAAAAAATCCATGGTTGAAGGCCTCTCATTCGTCAAGGCAACCACCAGAAATTGCAAGGGCTGTGTGATTGGAAAACACCCTGAGTACAAGTTCGATCGAGGGAAGGCAAACCGAGCTACATGCATATTGGGGCTGATACAGTCTGATATCAGTGGTATGATTCCTATCACATCCATGAATGGATCAAGGTATCTTCTTACTTTTATTGATGATTTTTCAAGGTACACATGGGTCTTCTTTCTCAAAAAGAAGTCTGAAGTGTGTGAAAAAATTTCTGAATTGAAGGCCTTGATTGAAAACGCCTCTGGGATTAAGATCAAGATTTTGAGATCAGATAATGGAGGGGATTATAATGAGTTTCTTCACATATGATCGCAAAGTGGTATTCAGGTCCAACATTCAATTCCCTACACTCCCCAGCAGAACAGAGTAGCAGAAAGGAATAATTGGTCTCTCAAGAAGATGACCACTTGTATGTTGGAATCAAAGAAGCTTGCTGTAAATTTGTGGTCTGAATCCATTAATTCTGTAGAATACATTATGAACAGGGTGCCACACTCATATATTAAAGGGAAGACCCCTTTTTAAGCATACTTCAGACACAAGCCAGATGTGTCGAACCTACGGGTGTTTGGGTCCACTACATGGGCCCAGATTCCACTTGATAAAAGAAGGGCTTTGCAACCGCAAAGCATAGAATATCTGTTTATTGGGTATCCTGATGAATCAAAATGTTTCAAGCTACTGGATATCAAAACAAAACATATCATCATTGAGAGAAGTTTCAAGTTCGATGAGCCTCTTTACGAGGTGGAACTAGTGAAGGAGAAAACTGTTGAATTTCCTTCCTATTCTACTGAATATTTGGATGATGAAATTGGGGGTGATGACCATGATTTGGATCCTATAATTTATGATATCAGTGTGCAGCAATCATCAGATTCTGAATCAAAACATGAAGTGCAAAATCATCTTCCCACATGGGCCCGACAGACACTCTCCTCCACAGGAGATAACATAGGAAATCCAGATGATCCAAGGAGAACCTGGTCTGATTTCCAAAGAGTAGGCATTGCACTCTCTTGTCCTGATAATTTGCTATCTTAAACTTGCTATTTGATGATTATTTAAGATCCAAAATCCTACTTCCATGCTCGGAAGGATCCGATATGGAAAGTTGCCATGGATGAAGAGATGAATTCTCTTTAGAAAAACACTACTTGGGAGCTAGTTTCTCTTCCTCTGGGAAGGAAATTGGTTCAATGCAAGTGGGTGTTTCAGACCAAGGTTGCTGCTGATGGAAGAAACTAAAAATATAAGGCAAGTCTGGTGGAAAATTTTTTCTCTCAGGTCCAAGGTGTGGACTACAATGAGACCTTTGCACCAGTTGCAAAAATGGACTCCATCCGCTTTGTTTTGGCAATTTCAGCATCTAAGCACTGGGAAGTGCATCATATGGATTTTAAGTCAGCATTTTTGCATGGAGATATTCATGAGGAGATATACATGAATCATCCTGGGGGATACATCACTTATCCATCTTTGGTTTGCAAGCTAAAGAAGTCACTATATGGGTTAAAATAGGTCCCAAGAGAGTGGTATTCCAAGATGGATGCCTTCCTTCTCTCGCAGAACTTCCAAAGGTGTAGATCATATCCAAATGTGTATTTATAGCATTATGATGGTCATATTATTATTATTATTATTATATGTTGATGACTTACTGATCACAGGTAGCACAGTTGCCTCCATTTTAGCCATCAAAACTGCTCTCCACAATGCCTTTGAAATGAGTGATTTGGGGCTCCTAAAACAATTTTTGGGGCTCGAAATTGAGAAAAATTCTGATGGGATTATGGTCACTCAATCCAAATACATTTCATACCTATTATTCAATTTTAACATGGCTGATTGTAGGCCTGCACCATTCCCTTTCCTTTCAGGTATCAACCTTGAAGAAGGAAAAAGCACACCTCCCATGGACTGCACTATCTATCGATAGCTGATTGGTAGCTTGTTGTACTTGACACATTATCATCCTGATATATGTTATGCCATGAATTATAAATGAATATACATGCAGAAGCCTCATGATATTCATTGGAAGGCAGCCAAGAGGATCCTTCAGTATATTTAGGGAACCAGGACCTACGGCATTCACTATGTTGCAGACTTCAAGCTAGAGCTGGTTGGATACACAGATTCCAATTGGGCGAGTGATTCTATTGATCGAAAGTCTACTTCTAGATATGTATTCATGTTTGGTGGTGGACCCATTTTCTGGTCTATCAAAAATCAAGCTTCCATAGCACTATCTTCAGCAGAGGCCGAGTATCGAGGAGCGGTGAATGCTTGCATCCAAGCAGTTTGGTTGCAAGGCATTCTTTCAGAGTTTGATCTTGGTAGTACTTTGTCCACTGTCCTCTTTTGTGACAATCAAAGTGCTATTAAGATATCCATAGATCCAGTTACCAGGAAGAGGACCAAGCATGTAGAGATCCACATGCACTATATTAGGGAGCTAGTGCATGACATGACCATCATTCTACAATACTGCTCGACTGATGAGCAGATTACTGAAATCTTCACCAAGATATTTTGTAAAAAGAAGTTCGCTTACCTCCATTCACTCTTGGGGGTGAGTTCATCAGGGTGATTTAGACTACTTTCAGTGTTTAGCTTGAGGGTGGGGGGTTTCCCACTGGTTTTTCCCTCTTTTCCTCACTTAGTTTGTTTTTTTAGCATTGTTTCAGTTTCAGCATTGTGCAGGGTGACCTATGGCCTTAGTTTCCAGGGCCCTAGCATTTTATGCATTTATGTTTTCTAACTCCTCCTGAGTATAGATTAAGAGGGGGTGTTGGAGACATTTACCACCTTACACACTCATTTTGGTCAATTTGGCCTAGTTACACCACTATCCTATGTATTATTGGTTTAATTAACATCAGTGGAGCATTAAATGTCATCAGCTAGATCACATCCGCGCCTACCTTCAGTCAAGGAGACTAACTTAGCCTTCTCCTACATTCAGGGAGGCTAACTGGAGCACTCCGAAAGTGATTTGAGTGATATTAATGCACCTAATTGATAACTGATGGTTACAATAAGTTACTCAGGGTAGTGAAGGCACCTCCCTTCATTAAATTGATTATTTAATGAACTGGAGTCAACAGGGGTGCCTCCAACCACTTCTGATGTTCAGTTACACTTCAGTTAACCTCATCGGGGTTCATTAGAGTTATTGAAGCGCTGGAACTTGATGGTTGGCTTGATATGACATGTGTCTGATCTCTTTCAGTTGATACTTAGTCATTTATTGCACTCTGACTTCAGTTAGGGCTCAGTTGAGTCAATTAGGGTTTTGATCAGTGGTTAACTTGAGTGTTGACTATGGCTTACATTCAATTAAGCTAGACTCACTCATTCAATTCGAATGACCTCCTTAGGAATTCAAATTGCTTCTCTTTCATGCTTGTAGCATGACATTGTAATGTAATTTCTCATTCTTTGTGTGAATATACAAAGCGGCTACTCATTCTGTAGTCTGATTACGCCATTTCATGAGTTATTTGTTGATTAATCTTTGATGAGACTGATGTTTAGTCCCTAGATCAATGTGCAAGATTAATAATGATGTCCTTACTAAACCCATTCCCTCTCGCCAAGTGGCCATTACCCAAGTAAATGGACATATTCCATCACTTTCCAATGAAGAGAACCGTGCCTCCCTAATGCAACCCATCAACATGTAGGAAGTTGAGTAAGAAGTCAATCAGACGGCTGGAGGAAAGGCCCCAGGTCTAGATGGCTTCACCATAAATTTATTCCATCACTGTTGGGATATGCTGAAATGGGAGGTTATGGGCTTAGTGGAGGAATCATGACAAAAGAAATTGCCACTCATCTTACTCTGATCCCCAAAGAAACGGGTGCCTCCCATCCCAGTAATTTCTGACCTACATCTCTCTGCAATGTCATTAACAAGATTATTTCTAAAGTCATTGTGAATTGGCTGAAACCCCTCCTCCCCCTGCTCATCTCCCTTGAGCAATCAAGATATGTTGAAGGATGACAAATACTTTATGGGATCATTCTGGCCCATGAAATCATTCACTCCCTCAAAACCACCAGATCTCTTGGAATGCTCTTGAAATTGGATCTATCCAAGGCTTTTAACAAAATGAGTTGGAATTTCATAGAGAAAATTCTCCTTTCCTTTGGGTTCTTTCAGGATTGGGTCAAATGGGTTCTCTCACTCATCTCATCATCCTTCTTCTTTGTCCTTGTCAATGGCTCACCTTCTTCAACTTTCTCCCCCTCTCGTGGCCTCTGATGAGGGGATCCCCTATCACCCTTTCTCTTCATCCTCATGGCAGAAGGTTTGGGGTGCATGATACAAGCTATGGTCTCCTCATGGTCCTTGCAAGTAATATTCCTCCATGGATCCCTTCCCCAAGCCTGCCAGCAATTTGTGGATGCCAATATCCTCTTCAGGCACCCTTCAGTCTAATAGGCTTAGGTTCTCCATTTCATCCATGACACCTTCAAAAAAACCTCAAGGAACTCCCTCAACCTTGACAAGTTGCAAATATTCTTCTTTAACATGAGAGTTGCTACCAAAAGGAACATTATCAAAATTCTCCAGTTCTCAGTCTCCTCTCTCCCCTCCAAATACCTGGGACCCCCTCTATACGACTCTGTAGTCAAACACTCTTCGTGGAAGGAACTTCTGGACAAAGTAGAAAACCATATTACTTCCTGGAATTTTCACTCCCTAAATTTGGCCAGCATGTCTGCCCTTTTAAAGTTTGTTCTCCAATCCCTACCACTGTACCTTTTCTTTGTCCTGGATGCACCCAAATGAGTCTTGAAAGCTATAAAAAACCTACAAAGATATTTCCTATGGGGATGCAACAGTAAAAAAAATAGATGGCCTCTTTTTAGTTGGAAGAAGTTTTGTCTCTTGAAGAAAGCAGGAGTTTTGGGTATCAGAGATCCAAAATTAATCAATCAGTCCCTTTCATCCAAAATCTGTTGGAACTGGATCTCCAAGAATGAATCCCCCTGGGCGAAGCTCTGGAATAGAAAATATGGAAAAGAGTTGGACCCAACTCAAATTATTATATTTGAAAATATATATTCTAGGCTCCTCCATATGGAAAGAAACCAATAGTCACAGAGCTCTCATTCAACAAAGCATCTTTTGGGAAATCAAGGATGGGAATAGTGCCCTCTTTTGGTATGATTCCCGGGAGTAGCTTCCCAACTTGAAGAGTCTATTCCCAGATCAAGAAGTTCATACCTTCATCAACTCCAGTGAGGGTGGCAAGGTTAAGGATATCTAAAACTCAATGGACGCCGACACTTTCCGTTAGTGGAAGGTTCCTTCTAGCTTCCCTATCACCCCAAATGGGGATCTCATGGACACCATTTGGCAGGAAATCTATAGCAAAAAACTAAAAATCAAATAGGTGTTAGATGTCATCAGATGGGGTCACCTTCTGATTGGTACTTTCTCTGTCAAGGAAGCCTAGTCCATTCTCTCTTACGTGTAGGTTGTCTAGCCATTCTCTACCCGGAAAAGAACTCAGATCCCACTACTTCGGCCAAAATTCTCCTACTTCCTCTTGCTTCTCTCTTATCAATGCATCCTAACCTCGGATAATTTGTTGAAGAAGGGGTTCCAAGGTCCTTCCAGCTACAGTTTCTACAATTTCCAATAGGAAATGATTAATCACCTTTTGGACTCCTTCCCCTTCACCAATGCCCTCTGGGACTCTGTAGCCAATTTTTTCAGAAGAACCAACTGGGTCAAGGGAAACATTACCAACACCTTGCAGCAGTGGAATGAGAATCCGTTCCAAAGCAAGATCCTAAAAATCCTCTGGGATTTAACTTTGGGTTTTGTGGTGTGGAATAATTGGAAGGAGCATAACAACTGGGTCTTCATGGAAACCAATAGATCTATTAAATAAATCTAGGAAAATATAAAGAACAATCTTTACGAAACCATTCACTCTAGGTGTTAGACAGACTCTGACTTTCCAACAACACAAAATGAAAAAATCATTTTGGATGCCTAGAACCTCAACCCCCAATCCACCCCCTATTCCCCCCTCAACACCAGAATGAAAGTTGATAGTTTGGATCATTGGGATCCACCCCCGGAAGGGGTTCTCAAGCTCATTTTCTATGGTGCATCCAAAGGTAATCCTGGAAAAGTTGGATTTGATGGAGTCATCAGATATCACAAAGGTGAGACCATTAGGGTATTTTTTGGAAGCCTTGGCCATGATACCTACAATGTTGCTGAGCTATAAGGTATGGTGGAAGGAATTTTCATGGACGAAAACTAAATCTCTTACCCTTGGTTGTGGAAGGGGACTCACATATTATCCTAACAATGGCCTCAAAAATACACAATGGAACGGAAATATCCAAGGTGTCCTCCAACTGGAGACTCAAGCATCGGTTGGGTTTCCTGGTCGATTATCTCAAACACACTAAGGTTGTTACCTTTCATCGCGTTCATAGAAAACCTAACTCTCTCGCAGATTGCCTTGCTAATACTGGGGTCATTTGTAACCAACCTCTAGTGGAAGGGTCCTTGAATGGTTCTTTTGATGATACCCTGGACCTCAAATGCAGGAATATTGTTGGTTAAGATCTCTCCAACCTGGATGTGGGTGCCACTGAGTCCCACTAATAGCACATGGAGCCTCGGTATGGGATCCAAATGTGTGGCACCATGCATGCTGAATTCTTTAATACTCCCTCGCGACCCTCAAACCTCACTTTGTGGGTGGGTGAGAACGTCTAGTCCAGGCTAGCCAAAGCTCAGGCATGTTCCATCGTATTTACTATAGTTCTTATGGTGGTTAGCACAGAGTGTGTGAAGTTTCAACGGGTACAGAGAGATGAATTTAAATGGTGAGCCATGGTTGAATGCTCCATTATTAGTTGGTGCGTCGTTGTGGGTTTTTTTCAGTGGACCGGTGTTTTCTTCTGGTCTACATTATCCACCTGCACCCTTAATGGTCATCTGACTATGGATTTTCTCCCACTGCTATTGGTTATAAACCTCCACCACCTCCATTACCGACATTCGAGCACTCATTTTCCCAAGATGTCCAGGCAAAGGGGAAGCCCTAGAATAGGAAACAATAGTCGAGGAAAATCACAACATGGGATCAGTGTCATGGCAGAGGAATTTTATGAGGCTAGCATCCCAATGCATGTTCAAGTTTTAATTGATGACTGGGAAGGGCATCTGGTGAATGAGCGCCTAGCCACTAGGAGAGGTGGAGGCAAGATCAACCATTATTGGTTGGTTAAAAATATGATGGGATTCCTCATGGAGGATATGCTATGGAGTTGGAGTTTAGCTCACGATACTGTCCTATTGGTCAAGGAAAAAATGACCGATACTGACAACCAACTCAGTATCATGGACGCCTATCTTTTCCTAAAAATTTTTGTCCAATATTAAAAGACAAGTCGGGACCATGGAAGTCGAATGTGGCAGCGCAACAAGAGGAAGGTCAGTGGACATTGTTTTGGCTCTGATTTGGACTATGGCTACCAACTCACCCTTTCCCATCTCGTGAAAATTCAAATTTAAGGGCGTATCCAAGTTGGGAAACATTAGGGGTGTTACCGAAGTGAGGAGACATTGAAGGAGAGGCTGCGTTAGCACCAGAATTGAACCAAATGTTGCAGAAGGGCTCGCTTCTGGGTAACAGCAAAATCGCTTTTGAAGAGAGAACTGGCCTTCTACTCTTTCAAGAGGGATCTCTCACTAAATGTATGATAGTTCAAGATATATATATACAAATGGAAACTATAAATCGCTTATGGAATTGGTCGAAACAAAACACAACATCATTGGGTGATGGAGTCAAGATATACAACAAAGATAATCAGAACTTAAATGCGAACGTTTTCATCACAAGGGCAAGGTAGCCATTCGATCATAATCAATTCATATTTGTTCGGTGAAAAGGAGGAACATGAAAAAACCATTAATGCAGAGCATTGTGAGAAATGAATTCTATATTAACTTTGGAAGAAACTTTGGTGAATACCTGAAACAATAGATGGATCATCATAAGTATGAATTCCGAGCTGTTATACCCTATGTCTCAGATATGAAAGAAAAACAGAATGGAGAAGGAAAACTGGAATAACATTCACATAAGAAAATAAATAACATGTTGTAAGTGTAAACAACATAGGAATCCTTGTGTGAAAAACGCCGATCTCGACTCTACAATTATATTAAAACTTTCTTGAAAAACATACACAGCAAAAGATTACAATGGTTTCAACCCATTCTCCTTCTTCGAGAGGTATATTTATAGCATTCTGGATTTCCCAAACCGGCCTTCGAGAATCAAAATTGGTTACAACAAAAAGACATCTTCTAACAGCCTTGTATGTGGCATATCGGATGCGGCTTGTATGAAACAGCCAGAAAGTGAAATGTGGAATGCAGGACGAAAAATACATAAGAGTATCCCATACTCCCATCTAGCTGATGATGACTGTACAGACCCTTCCTAGAGAAACGACCATTCGGGTGAGCGAGCAACACCTGTAAAATCTTTCGTGCATTGTCACTGCTATTTCTACTAGTGTGGTGGGAGCTTGACTGACCCATATTAGCGGATGATTCTCCATGTATCGGAACTGGGCAGAGGCACCGTAGCCATGTCATAAGCTTGTGCCTTGAGCTCCATCGCTTCTGAGTATGAATCCCTAGGGATTTTTTAGTACATGGCCTTAAGGTCAAACCATAACTCAAAATCATCGACCAATTTGTCAAAAATGGTCTTCCCTAACAATGCTTGCTGCATATCTTTGAATTTGCTATGATTCAATCGGCAGTTTACTAGGCAATCTTTATAATCCTTCTGGGACAGTAAAGGACCCATCTCTTCCTAGAAGAAGGGGAGCCCCTTACTCGTCAAAGGTTTAGACAGCTTGATGACCTCTCTGATTTTGTGCTCAGTGAGCTCTATTTTGGCCTGCACTGTTTCCTTCATCCTGTGTTTAGCTATCACCTTTCGGGCTGCAGAGACAACAACGACCCTATTTTGAAGACCGTAACTACTAGAGGCCTCAACGGATAAGGAGCTCAGGTAGGTCATGGCATTTTCTGCAGTCTCCAATGGTTTTTTGTTCACTTCAGCCTCTACTATCTAGACTTGCTTCTTTTCTTATCTCATAGAAAGTTCCAGGTCTACAACAACACGAAGATAGGGTCAGAACTTATCGGCTTTTATGATGATCTGATCCCATATCATATGCTTTGTGCCTTACAATTCAAGCTTGTCGATCACTTGTCGGCTCAACTTATCATTTTGTTGAGTCAGTTCTCGGCATTTTTCTTTGGCATGTTCTCTACCTTATTTCTCTTTAACTCTTTCCTTTTCTACTTCTTCATCTTGCTGCCTTAGTTTAACGAGCTCGGTATCCTTCAGGCCTATCTGGGACATTGCTTTGGAGAGGGAGCTAGTGTCTACTTCTTCAGTCGTACCTATGGACTGAATTTCCTTCTCTGTATTCATGCTCTGAAGCTCACTTTCCTTAGCTGTCAGTCTAGCTTTTAATTCTGCCTCGCTATTCCTCAGGAGCTAGATATTTGCTTCCCATTGCCTCCCCTTTTCTTCAAGATTCAACATCTTATCCTGGCTATCAGTAAGCCTAGAATTCAGAGCCTCTTTTTCCTTTTCGAAGTAAGCCAATTCATCTATTTGAGCAAGCTAGGAGCCGAGGATTTTTAACCTCTTTTTCAAATCCTGTATCTCTTTATCTTTGTCATCGAGCAATTTCTGGACCACACTCCCTTTCTGCCCAGCTCCCTCCATTTGTATAGCTTCCTTCTGTAAATTGTTGATTTGGACTTTAACTGCTTTGATTTCCACCTTCAACTTCCTTAAAATATTAGAAGACTTCGCCTTACTCTTATCTGATTTGGACAATTGTATAGCAGATTTAAGCAGTCTAGTATTCAGTATGTCTCCGATCTCTTTGTTTAGGTGTATGATGTCAGAAGTGGGAACTTTAGAGAGGCTTACCTTGAACTCAGACACCTTGTTCCCTAATGCCAAGGCTAAGATGAGGATATCAATGGCATGATCCCGTATATTTTTTAGTGCCACGTTGGGCTGAGGCAGATGCGCGATTTCTCTGTATAGTTCTATTGTTTCCTTGAAGGTTTTGTTAGCTCTATCTCTATAAGACCTCAGCCATTCTTCTTTGGATGCAAAATCGCTCAGAGTTTTCCCTTTGAATACGTATTCCTGTTTCTTTAATTTGGTTGCTTCGGGCTCCACCTGCTACTATACCTTTACTACATTCTTCTTCTTTGCATGTCCCTTCTGCACCAATTGCTATCTGGGCTCTATTTTCTGCTTCTTGGGGCTGCTGGCAGTGTCCACTTCATCGGTGTCAATGGGTTGTGTACTCCCCCTTTTCATCGAACTCTCCGAATAACTGACCAATTATGAATATCCCCCTGCGATCGCAACTATGGTAGCCAAGTCTATTTTGGGGGAAACTGCTCCAGGAAGATACGAGCTTGTGTCATACTTGGCACTGGTATCCATTGCAGGGATAATTTTAGGGGCGAATTTTAGCCCAGTGGGATATTTTTCCATGTTTTTCTCCCAAAAATGATTCGCCATTTTGCATTTTTTGAAGCCCTATTTCACCCAATTTTGATGGGGTAAAAAATTTTCACCCTAAAAATAGCCAAATTATTATATAAACGATATAAAATCCTTGGAAATTAAAATATGTTTTGGAAAATATCACCAATCATTTTATAGTTGGAATTTTAAGAATTGGTAATATTCACCAACATTTATACACCTTTAAATAAGTATGGTTCCTTAAAATCATCCCTGATCCATTGGGGCAGGATTAGGGAAATCATCCCAATTCACTTTTTCTCTGAGTCCAGGCACCTCCGTGTGCTCAAAGGGCCAGCATTTGAGAGTTGTTCTTCTCTTAGAGATAACCTAGTGAGGATCATAATTTATTGCCTGGTCTTGGGGAAATTCCATGCCTCTGAGCAAATTAGAGACCAGGGTCAGTGCAGCCCTTTTTTTGACTATGTATGGTCCTAATTTCCAAGGAAAAACCAAATTCAAACACTTCTTGAAGCTCAACAAGTGTTCCTCTTCGACCATAATTTTTTGCTGGATTAATTCCAAGCAGAAAATCCTAGGTGTCAAGAAAGATGGAAATATGTACGACGGATGTACAAAGCCATACAGTCTTATGGTTGTCCCAAAATATGAGAGGAACCAATCCCCTATCATCTTTCTTTTTGACAATTGCAGCATTTGCCTCATTTTCGGAAACACCCTAGGCACATTTTCGGCAACACCCTAGGAAACCTCTCCTGAAAGAAAACTTCATATATTTCGACCATCAATTGGTTCATGAATTTACAGTAATCAGTGGCCATTTCAGTGGTGAGGGCCAACTCTAGTACCTAGAAGTCTTCCTCATTGTAGGATATGAACATCCTCAGCAAAAAGGACTGGAACCTAAATGTTCTGGCGTCGTGGAAGTTCGTTAACTAAGAACGAATGTTCTCAACTAAGAACTCATCAAACTTAACGCGACAAGACTGGCTTAACTGTCCAATCAATTTGGGTTCGGCTGGGCAAGTATCTAATACAAATAAAAGACTCAACAATTACTATAGGATGTATGTGTCGGTATCTAGAACTAGGAATTGACTGGCTAGGGATATGCACCACTGAGTTTCTTCGTTGAACCGACTGAGGTCAATGGGGTAAGACAGGTCAATGGGTCCACTATCAGGCTTAGAACAGTTCTTCAAGAAGGCTTCTTTACTTTCATCAGAAGACTCTCTAAAATAGTGTATAATGTCTTCTTCCCGACAGTCTTGGGATAAATCGACGAATGTGTCAGGGATATCAAGGGTTTTGTGGATGATGGAGGCTTGAACATGGAAAAGGATTTTGAACTTAGACTTGTTATTTTTTTAGCATTCAAGCTATCATTATATTAGGATATTTAATAAGAGAACAACAAGTACAGCAATCAAACATAAGAGACAATGAACACATTGTTTTTCATTGGGGAAACCATAAATGGAGAAAACCCCGCAACTTCCTCAGAGATAGAATCAACACAAAAGGTAAAACCCCAAAATAGTAAGATGCACTCCCGATAGCAGTAATCTTCTTCTTGCCTAGCCCCAGTTTCTTCTTCTTCCTCAACTATGCACTACACATGAGTGTGTGAGTGATGTGTTCTAAATAGAGAGTCCATATCTCTATTTATACTAATCCCGACATGACTAAAACCCTACTAGGGCTGACCTGTACTTGGAGAGTCTAATAACCCCAGTGCCCTGGAACTGCGAGGACTTTAACCCTTAGACAATCGGAGGGTTATCCACTATGACTTGAAATGACTTGTTTACATTATTGATTATCCCGATCGGAACATCGGGGTGTGACATAACATGATAACATCTCAGAATAAACATTGGGCTACAATAGATAAGAAATACAAGTGAATACATTCCAAAGTTACAATTACATCAACACTCCCTCTTAACTAGGAAGGTATTCTCTCGACACAATTTTCATCACTGGACTTCTTCTCTAGTTCTTCTTGTCATCTGCATATTCAAGTCATCTTTCATCTGGATCTGGATCATCACTCGATCTAGATCATCGTCACTAGATCATACTCGATCTGGAACATCGTCACTGGATATGGATCATTATCACTGGATCTGGATCGTCACTCGATCTGGATCATCATCACTGGATCTGGATCATCATTGCTGGATTTGGATCATCACTCGATCTGGATCATCATTGTTGTATCTGGATCATCACTCGATCTAGATCTCTTGTAGTCATCATAACTGGGTTTGGATCATAGCTCGATCTGGATCTCATCTGGTCATCGTCGTGTGTGCTATCTTGTCATAGGAATTTCTATAGAGACAGCCTTCTTCCATGCTAGTTGTAGGCATAGCCATCATGTAGGTCTTCTCCCAGCACTTACATCTGACCTACTTGTCAGAAAGGCACGCCCAGTACTCACATATGATCATGTAGAAACCTAAAATCACATCAAAAAGGCCCAACACTCACATTCACCGGCATGACAGGACATCACTGTCATTTGTGAAAAGGCTTTAGCACTTATATCTGACCTGGAAGGAAACAAGTCCTCCACCCTCGTGAGAAAGGATTGCACTTACATCTGACCTGGAAGGAACTAAATCCTCCACCCTCACCAGAAAGGCCCCAGTCCCAGAATGAGCTACCTGGTAACGAACCAGGTGCCTCCTTTCTCCTAGAGAATGGCATTTTCCCTTATATTTGACCTGGTAGGAACACCCTCACCAAAATGGCCTGCACTCACATCTGACCTGGAAGGAACCAAATCCTCCACCCTCATCAGAAAGGCCCCCAGTACTAGACTGAGCTACCTGGTAATGAACCAGGTGCCTCCACTCTCCCAGAGAGTGGCAGTTTCCCTTACATCTGTCCTACTCGACAGAATGGCCAGCACTTATATCTGACATGGAAGGAACTGAAACCTCTCACCATGACAGAATGGCTCAGCCCTTACACCTGACCTGCTCATTAGAATGGCTTTGGATCTTAGCACTCATATCTGACATGGAAGGAACTGAATCCTCTCACCATGACAAAATGGCTTAGCCCTTACATCTGACCTGCTCGTCAGAATGGCTTTGGGACTCATCACATTCCCTTGGAGGAAACCTCAATCTGGAGAACACCAAGATTCTCCCCGAAGTACTTGAACTTCACTCTGGCCAATGGCTTCGTCAACACATCAGCTATCTGTTCCTCCATCGCAACATACTAGAGGTTCACTCCTCCTCCTTGCACCATATCCCTAATATAGTGATACTTGATCTCGATGTGCTTCGACTTGTCATGGAACGCTGGATTCTCTGACAACTTCACGCAAGTCTGGTTGTCACAATGTATACAAGTAGCATCCATCTGGAGATAAAATAAATCAAACATTACCTTCCGCAGCCATACTGCCTCACAACTAGCTGAACAAGCTGTGACATACTCTGCTTCAGCTGTACTCAGTGCCACATAGGATTGCTTCCTTCTAAACCAAGAGATCACACCTGATCCCATACTGAAGCAACACCCTGAAGTGTTTTACCTATCGATGGAACTGCCTGCCCAATCTAAGTCAACATAACCCTCGAGGTTAATCCTTTGATTTACATCGTACTTGATCCCATAATCAACTATACCCCTCAGGTACCTCAGAATGTGCTTTGCAACAATCAAGTGAAAATTGGTCGGATCTATCAAGAACTGGATCAAGGTGTTCACAGAAAAGCAAATGTCTGGTCTCATGTTCGTCAGGTACATCAATGACCCAATCATCTGATGATACATCGTAGCATCAACTGACTCTGATGAAGCATCACTCAATAGCTTCAGGTTCGATGCCATATGTGTGGCCATAGTCTTGCACTCCATCATCCCAAACCTCTTCAAGATCTCCACTGCATACTTCCCTTGTCCAAGGAAGATTCCATCCGCACTCTACCACACCTCCATACCTAGAAAATAATGCATCATACCCAAGTCCTTCATCTCGAACTTAGCAGCAAGATTTCTCTTCGTATCATCAATCAACCCATCCATACCTGTTACAAACATATCATCTACATATAGTATAAGCATCACTGGGTTGCCATCTTCAACCTTGTATTAAAGGTTGGAATCTACTTTACTCTTGGTAAAGCCCAAACTAGATAGAAAGCTATCAGTTATGTCGTACTAGGTCCTGAGTGCCTGTTTCAAACCATACAGGGCTTTCTTCAATTTGCATACATGAGACTCCCTATCATGTGTCTCAAAACCGAGTGGTTGTTCTACATACACTTCCTCTTCTACTACACCATTCAAGAAATCAGTCTTGACATCCATCTGGTGTATCTTCCGTTTCATCACTGTAGCTAGAGCAAGTATTGATCTGATGGAAGTGTATCTAGCTACAGGTGCAAAGGTTTCTTCATAGTCTATTCCTTCCTTTTGAGAGAAACCCCGAGCCACAAACCTTTCCTTGTATTTTTCAATGCTACCATCTGCAACATGTTTGATCTTGGAGATCCATTTGGAAGTTACAACTAACTTCCCATATGGTCTTGGGACAACATCCCAAACATCATTCTTCATGATCGATTGGTATTCTTTGATCATAGCATCCTTCCATTTTTTTTGTTATGCCACTTCTTCATAACTGGAAGGTTCTTTATCAATGAAATCACATAGTAAATCTACATACCCGGAGCAGGATCTGGTCCTCTTTCTTTCTCTGTGATACTCTTCTAGAGCCCCATATCTTTCCACACCTTGGATAAGTTCTCGTATCCAAGCAGGTTTCCTCTTATGAGGATTATTCTCCAGAGGTGGATTTACAGGTCTTTGTGGTTCTTCAAATTCTTGATCTTCTTCTTGAGTTTCTTCATTCATGGTTGTATCATGAATTCTGGGTGCTTCTACTTCTTCAGGTTCTTTAGCAGGTCTCTTTCTGGATTTGTTGTAAGCTGTGTCTTCATCAAATGTCACATCCCTGCTGATGTCAATATTCTTGTATCTTGGGAAATATATTCTGTAAGCCTTCGAGCTTTTAGATTATCCCACAAATATACCCTTCTTTCCTGAAGGATCTAATTTAGTCCTCTTCTCTTTTGGAATGTGGATGTACATAGGACGGCTGAATATTCTGAGATGGCTGACTTCTGGTTTCTTGCCGGAGAAGACTTCTTCAGGAGTCTTGTTCTTGAGTACTCTATGTGGAGTACGGTTCTGTACATACACCACTATTTTGGTAGCTTCCGCCCAAAGTTGCATAGGAAGATCTTGATCATGAATCATTGCTCTTACAGCTTCCATGATAGTTCTATTCTTCCTCTCTGCAATCCCATTCTGTTGTGGATTGTAAGGAGTGGACAACTCCCTCTTCATCCCTGATTCTTTGCATAGCTCTTTGCATTCATTTGAAGTAAATTCTCCACCATTATCTGATCGAAAGGTCTTGATCTTCTTTTTAGTATGGTTCTCGATCAAGGCTTTGAATTCCTTGAACTTACTAAAGACTTCGTCTTTGTTCTTCATGACGTAAACCCATGTCTTCCTAGAAAAGTCATCAATAAAAGAAACATAATATGCATACCCGCTTAGAGAGTTTGATGACATAGGACCGCATACATCGGAGTGGATGATTTCCAAGATTCCTTTTGCTTTTCTTTCACTGCTTGGAAATGTCGTCTTTGTATTCTTTCCTTTCGCACATCCTTTACAGACCCCATCATGTTTTGCTTGGATTTCTGGAAGACCTTCAATATCTTTTCTTGCAATAGGTATTGCTCTGTAATGCACATGTGCAAGCCTTCTATGCCAAAGTTCACTTGGCTCTACTGTGTCATGGACCAAGGCTTGTTTTGGATGGCCCTTCAATTTGTACAAACCTCCTTCTCGTTCTCCAATCACTACCACATCATCGACAGTATTTCCTTTTGGTCACATGATGAATTGACCATCTATGAATGAAACCCGCATTCCTTTTGCATCTAATGATGATATGGAGAGAAGGTTCTTATTGAGTCCTGGCACAAACAATACTTCTTTCATTGTTAGAGACTTTCTAGATTCTGGCTTATAGGAAGATTCCCCACTACCTTTTATTGGATATTGGTAGTCATCTCCTAGATTCACCTTGTGAGGTGATTCATGTTATGACAGTATCACAAAGAATTCCTTGAATCCAGTCATATGTTTGGAATCCCCACTGTCTATAATCCAATCATCACTTCCATGAGTAATGTTACCTGTGAGAGAAGAGATCAGAACATATTCATCCTCGCATGAAGAATCTTCACTTTCATATCTGGATCTCTTCTTGGATGGTTCATCATCCTCTATAGCATGAGAATGATGTCTTCTTTTGTTGCTCCTCTTCATTAGTTTTTGTTTCTTAGGACAATTCCTTGCATTGTGTCCTGCTTCATCACATGTATAACATATGATCCTAGATATATCTTTTCTAGTGTTATCTTTGTGAGAGTGCTTACCTCTGGAGCTATGAGATCTTCTTTTGGTTGACTTGGAATGTGATTTGGAGTGTACCGTGAGAGATTGATCTTCACTTCCCATATTTTCTTCTCGAGATGCTATCCAAGCTTCTTCTTGAGAGCACTCTTCCCATAGTCTATTGAATTTGACTAACTTCTTTCTAGCACAGGTTCCTTGGATGAAAGAATCCCATGACCTAGGAAGGCCATTCAAGGTAGTCATCACAATCTCTGCATTTTCCACTTCTTCATCAATAGCTTCTAGTTGTTCCTTGATTTGAGAAACTCTTGTGAAGTAAGGCTGGATTGTTTCTGCATTCTGAATCTTCACATTCTTCAGTTGGTTTCTCAGAGTCATCTTCTTGTTTATGTTCTTCCCTTCAAACAATTTGGTTAGGGAATCAAACATAGATTTGGGTGTCTTTAGGGAGGACACCTGTGGTATGAGATGGTCCTTGATAGAATCAACAATGATTCTCTTTTCCATAACCAACTTCTTCTTATGCAAGGCCTTAGCCTCATCTCCCTCTGGAACTAGAACCTCCTCATGGATGTAGGAGTCCAACTCATTCTCTTCCAGGACCAGGGAGATCCTATACTTCCAAGCTTGGAAGTTATCAACTCCCTCAAGCTTTTGATCAAGCTTGATATGATGAGACATATTAACTAAGAACCTCAAATGGAAATACAAAATATTTTAGATCTTACCAGGTCAAGATGTCGGATCTGAAACTTGAGTTGAAATCCTATAGAGCTGGTTCAGGAGCAAATTAGGGTTTTTCTTTTCCGGAGTTTTGTCCATCCAAATGCCTTGAAATTTATCCCTAACTTCGATTTTGGGGAGGAGATCAATTCAGGCTTAGGCTCACTGAAAAATTCCTCTTTTGTGAAAAGCCCTAATTTTCGGCAGCAGTGATAGGTCCAAAACTGAAAAACCTCAGAATTGGATTCTGCTTGGACAGAAAGATGCACCCTAAGGAGGAGAGTTATTCCACCTTAATTTTGCTGAAAATCTGTGGAGAGAGATCCACAAAGAAGGAATCCCTAGTTCCCGCAGCTGTAGAGTGTCTTGTTCTCAGGTTAGCTCTGATACCATGTTATTTTTTCAACATTCAAGCTAGCATTATGTTAGGATCTTCATTGAGAGAACAACAAGTACATCAACCAAACACAAGAGACAATGAACACAATGTTTTTCATTGAGGAAACCATAAATGGAGAAAACTCCACAACTTCCTTAGAGATAGAATCAGAACAAAAGGTAAAACCCCAAAATAGTAAGATGCACTCTCGATAGCAGTAATCTTCTTCTTGTCTAGCCCCATTGTCTTCTCCTTCCTTAACTATGTGCTACACTTGAGTGTGCGAGTGATGTGTTCTAAATAGAGAGTCCAGCTCTCTATTTATACTAATCCCGACATGACTAAAACCCTACTAGGGCTGACCTCTACTTTGAGATTTTAATAACCCTAGTGCCCCAGAACTATGGGGAATTTAACCCTTAGACAATCAGAGGGTTATCCACTATGACTTGACATGACTTGTTTACATTATTGATTCTCCCGATCGGAACATCGGGGTGTGACATAACATGAGAACATCCTGGAATAAACATTGGGTTATAATAGATAAGAAATACAACTGAATACATTATGAAGTTACATCAACAAGACTTATTCATGATAACTCTTGGATGGCAGAGAAATTCTTTGTGCACCACTCGACAAACTCAGGGCACTGGGGGGTTGGGTCGACGGAGAAGAAATGAAAGAAAGACTTAAAAACATCGCAGTTATCCATACCCCAGTTCTTACGATCTTCCAATTTGCCCCTAGCGGTTTCAATAGTTTCTACCATCAGGATGGTATCACAAACATCAGAGTTCACATCTAACAGGTGTTCCTCTATATCCCAACCTGATACGTCTGGTTCTATCTCAACTCTCACCTCTGTCACCCCCATTGAGATAATTTTTCAAATAATACTGAAGGAGTAATCAAGGTCCTACCTTGTCCTACAACGTGGTCCCTTGGATGGTCCGGGCTGGCAATCTGTTCATAGCTTGGATATTTGACAGCTTCTAGGGTTCAGAAAAGACAAATATTTGTAGCTTCGTGTGGGCCTCTTTATAATTTTTTATACAATATAAACCTCACACATTTCCTGGGTGGCTCACACCGTAGATTCACCTTCCACGATCTCAGGCCATAGATCTGTGGGGTTCCCATTTCTACATGTGTTCTTATTCTGTGTCTATGCAGCTTGTCCGTTGATCAGGATCAGCTCCCTTCATGACCGTTGATCTGAGCAAACCCCACCCTTTTTCGCGTGGTGAATTTTTGTTTCCTCCCTTGCTACTCTAGATCACAAAATGAATTATAGCCACCAATATGCCTTTGCCCCTATGAGCACTGTTGATCAAAACAACCTGCACCGCTTTTCGGAATCCGTATTTGCATCTTTTTCCTTGTAAGTTTGGGTTGTGAAATGACTGTCGACCGTAGATCTTCACGAGGTCTAATCTTGATCATCAGATGTGTCTGAGCTTTAAACCATTTTGCAAGGCTGAAGAGTGGTCTTTGGTCAAGCAAGTTCACTGTGAAAAATGATCTGATGCCTTTGATCTGCCCTCTGATCACTTTCAACCGTCGATCAGGAATTTTCTTTAACACGTCCAACACTTCTTCTTAGCTTTGATTTCCTGATCCTTAGACTATCCTACTGCTGAGCCTTACCCTGCGCACGCCATCAGCTCCTTTTGCTTTCTACTCGACACTTCTCGACGAGGTCAAAGAACGCAAGGAACAGCCATGCCCAAATTTTAATTGGGTGTTAACAGGATGTTTATAGGTGGGGATGCAGGGTGATAGAGCCAATGATCGGTAACATGATATGCCCCCGTCCTATCTAGAAATGAGGAGCCAACACGGAGAGCATCAAGTATAATGGTATACATATAACCCAATTGGGCATAGATAAGATCAAACTTTTGTGCTTTGAGGATTGCTTCTTCCTCAGTGTGTGGGCACTCATATGCAACATCCTTGGCGATGGGGGGGAGTAAGGTTTTGAGAAACCAATCGAGGAAAATCTTGTCATCTAACTGGATCTTACACAAGCTACGGTGATGATTTCATTCATGGATATGATCCATGATATGGGTAGTAGTGTTTTATCGACATTATAATAGGATTTCCAGGCCCTCATCATAACAGATGGGTAGCTGGAAGTACTTGAGAAACATCAAGGATAATGAAGAAAAGTTAGGATAAGTAGCATGGGGCAGTTTTCTATACCATTTGGCTACAACACTAGTGAGTGTGCGCTAGAATTTCCACAATCAAGTAGAATCATCCACTATGTTGTTAGAGGAACACCATAAGTGGAATGACATGATGTGGTTCTAAGGGTCTTCGTCCGCCTTTCCTTCAAACTTAGGGATGTCAGAAGGGAGTTCAGTAGGCATGGGGAGGCCATAGAAGGTCATGATGAATGGGGTCATTCATCAACCGTGCCAAATTAGGAAGGTTGATACTAGCCATAACTTGTAGACTAGGACCAAGACTAGATCGAGGAGGGCTAGCAATGGTGTTGGGACCGGCGGGCATGCGGTTTCTGCATGCAAATGGGGGTCGGTATGGATGAATTCTGACAATAGGAGTACTCACTAGAATGGTGTGAATATCCAAAATGGTGGTGGAAGGGCCAATTCCCCTATGCATTAATGAAGGTACAGTATGAACCAGGGTGGCTGGAGTGGGGCCACCACTAGTGGGTAGTGGACCAACAATAGTGTGTGTAGTGGCGAGGGGCTTGTTACAGAGAGAAACTTCCTATGGATTGGGGTGTACCACAACATATTAAATGACACCAAAAATCAATCCTTTCCAATATTCAAGAGAAATAAAGACATCTAACACTAAGGGATATGAAGCGTTCCTTATTCTGGACGGTTGATGTAGATCCCCGTTGAGATTTTCCAACACACTTGTATTCACAATTCACTCTCAACAACAACAAACAAGACAAGCATGCTATATATCAAAGTCTTAGTCCTACTCTAGCATATATAAAAAATCATGTATAAGCAAATAAATACATCCATGGATACAATATTCATATTTATGCACATGTATTGGATAGGAAATGGACATTTCTATTAATAAAACAGAGATACAATAGTGACAACCTCTGTCAACAATTCTTCAAAATTGAGAAATCTAGTGCTCCACTTGGGCCTCCACCACTTCAATCCTCCATCACAATGGAAATCTTACAAAGCAAAGGAAAGCTTGGGAAGAGCAGCATTGTGTGCTCCAAAGGGACAAAGGGATGAAGACTCAAGCATAAACAAGTGAGGAAACAATGAAATATAGTTTCCTTGCTCTCCAATTTATCTTCCTTCATTGTATCCAAGAGGATCACTATATAGTACTCCAAATAGGAAATGGAGGGTCAAGTTGAGCGTTCCCAAGGCATATGGAAGGCCAAGAGTTAAGTTATTCAGGACTCTATGAGGAAAACTCAAAAAACTTTAGTCTTTATGCACATTTCCTGATGTACATGGGTTTTGGCTCAAATGTTGCGTGTACACACGGGTATTGCTTTAAAATGTGCGTATACACATAAACAGGTGTTTTTTGGGGACTTTCTTAGGACATCAAAGTATAATATGAGAAAAGGGGGTCCAAGGAGTCTATAGAGGGACATGGAAGGCCATAAAGATGTGCTCTACCAAGTGTAGTAAAATCAGTTGTAACAAGGCCCACTAGGACCATGACCTATAGGTCTGGAAGAAGGGAGACCAGATATGATGGATGGAGTGATGACAAGTCCACTATCGACCATTCCCTATTGAAATGGGTTTGAAGGTGCACCAGCCATGGGGCTAGATGGAGTAGTGAATAAGGTAGGTTCAGATTGATAGGAATTCGAATCATGGTGAAGAAGGTAGGTTCATATTGATAGGAATTCGAATCATACTCAGATCCAATGTAGGGCTCTGAAGGTGGTGAACGGCATCGAATATGGATATGACGGTGATGATTCAAGGAACTGAACTTAGGGGCATGCCCCCTACGTCTTTGGGAGTAGTGTGGTGGAGAAATGATGACTTGATGGTGTGTTGTATGATGAATGAAGGATCAAGGGTGTCAAACGAAAGCTCAAAAGTCCAACTACAGCCAAGTGTGCAGAAGGAGAGCTGGTAAAAGGTGGCACATAGGCCAAAATCAAGATTTAAACCTGAACTACAACAGTGTGTCACAACAGGAGAGTCTACAACAAAGTGGCCTTAAATCCAACAAGCAACACTATCTATAAAGCAAAGGATGCATTGACCTATGGGGTATAAGTGCAATCAAACTCCTAGCTACAACATGGAATCCCCTCACAAATTGTATTTTCTGTTGGGTGGTCAAATCCATAGTCAAACAATATGAAATGGATAACCAGAGGCCAAGATAATCCCAATACCAAGAGGGACCTCAGGTAAAAGAGGCCTAAAATACTAGAAACTAGGCTACCTTGTTCAAGACACTCCCATGATGGTTTCCGGGCACTTCAGCCCTTTATTCCTTGACACTCGATATGGTCCTAGGCATGCATGAGGAGGACTATGAAGGGTCAGCCTTCGGCATAGAATGGAGTGCACTATTTCACCCTGACTTTTGGAACCCCTTTATTGTGGCTTACTCCCGCGTAGCGAAGGGCCTCCTAAAAGACTGGTCATGACCATGTCAAAAATTACTAGAGGATTTTCATACCCTACAGGACAACAACTATGTCTTAGATGTAGGTGACGAAGGGGTGTTATTTGGATGCCTATCCCTAGTGTCCTAACTTAAATAATATATTGTTTTGGTCCTCAAATGAGGTTAAAATGTTAGTTGAGTTGAGTCAAATTTTAGGCTCAGCTTGGGGACATGAACCAAGCGTTTTAATTTAGGGTGTGATATGTGTGAACAAATGATGTGTAATGTCTAAACCCCAATGATCTCACTTCCGAGACGCAAATGCAAAAAAATAAATAACAGTAAATGACAGTAAATATTTTTCAAAAAAACTAATTATTTTAGAAAACAAACATATACAAGTAAATGAGTGTATAAGGAACTTAACAAGCTATAGGAAATAGATGTGGGGTCTCAACTACCAAGATTGACTAAGGGGGCTCACATGCAAGGAAAAGGACCGCAAAACAAACTAGGGGGTTGTAAGCAATCAGATTTGGAAGGAAACAATTAGCGAAGGGGTAGGACACAGACATGGAAAAGGGTCTCAAACACCACAAAGGAATAAAAATGTTGCAGGTCACACCTGTCAGTGGAACGGGTGCATTCAAGGTCACACATAACTACAACATGATTGCGATTGGGGTAGAAAATCAGCAGAAAGACTCAGGTTGCACAAAACAGGGGTTTTTGCGCGACTGGTCACAATAGCGATCGGGATCGCTCCAAAATATTGGACAAGTGCGATCTAGACTTCTGGTCCAGATCGTAGTTATTGGGGCCAAAGGTGCACCCTAGTTCACGCTTATCAGGAAAAAAGGTGCGACCTGGGTCATAACTTTCTGCCGGATAGGTGCGATCTTATTGTAATTGAGGTTTTTTAAAGGAACAATTGTCGACTTGGGTCAGGTGGGACAAGAACTGTGATAGGAATGGTTCGTATCTGAAGCAGGGAGATCATATATCTGATGGCTGAAGGTACCCAAGTAGAACATGTTTGGTTACACATGGTACTCCCAAAATATTGAACACCTAGAGAAGGTACTCACACAAACACACCGATGTTTTGATGTGGTTTAAACCCCAGAGAGGGAAACACACCACAGCCCCAGCCAAATAATTGCTTGAGGCAGTTTATTATGAAAAATAAAGAAATTTACAAATGATCTTCTCATAATTGCTCAACTAGCCAATGACCCTCCATGCTCTTTAAAAGATATCATGGACCAATTAGGCGTTAAGCCATGGATCAAGGGTGTTAGATTTTAACATTAAGCTAGCATAACATTAGGATCTTTAAAATAAGAGAACAACAAGCGCACAACAATCAAACACAAGAGACAATGAACACAGTGTTTTTCCTCGGGGAAACCATAAATGGATAAAACCCCACAACTTCGTCAGAGATAGAATCAACACCAAAGTGAAACCCAAAAAAAGTAAGATAGTCTCCCGACAACAGTAACCTCTTTTCTCTTGCCCCAATGTCTTTCTCTTCCTCAGCTATGCGCTACAACTGAGTTTGGATGTGATGTGTGATAAATAGAGAGGTCACCTCTCTATTTGTACTAATTCCTGACATGACTAAAACCCTAATAGGGCCAACCTCACTAGGAGAGTCTAATAACCCTAGTGCCCCGGAACTGCGAGGACTTTAACCATTAGACAATAGGAGGGTTACCCATAATGACTTGACATGGCTTGTTTACATTATAAATTCTCCTGATAGGAACATCGGGGCATGCCATGACACAAGTACATCCCGAAATAAACATCGGGTTACAATAGATAAGAAATACAAGTGAATACATTCCAAATTTACAATTACATCAACACTCCCTCTTAACTAGGAAGGTATTCTCTCGACATAATTTTCATCACTGTTCTTCTTCTCTGAATCATATCGTCATCTGTATCTTCAAGTCATCTTCGTCTTCAAGTAATCTTCATCTTCAAGTCATCTTCATCTTCGAATTTGGATCATCACTCGATATGGATCATCATCACTAGATCAGTATCATCTCTGGAGCATCATCTCTAGATCTGAATCATCACTCGATCTGGATCATCTCTCGAGCATCATCTCTCGATCTGGATCATCTTTAGAGTATAATCTCTGGATTTGGATCATCCCTCGATCTAGATCATCTCTACTAGATCATCAATACTGAATATTCACAGGTGCTATCTCATGATTCTTCTCATCACAGGAAGTTCTACAGACCCAACCCTATTTCATGTTGGATGTAGACCTAGCCACCATGTAGGTCTTCTTCAACACTTATATCTAACACTTAAGTCAGAATGGCTTTCCCAGCACTTACATCTAACCTAATCGTCAAAAAGGCACGCCTAGCACTCACATCTAATCATATAGGAACCAATCCTATAATCACATCAGAAAGGCCCAGCACTCACATACGTTCAACCAATCATCGGAATGGCCCAGCACTTACACTTGGCCATGCGAGGAACCAATCCTCCATGCCAAAATGCTCTACACTTACATCTAATCAACCAATGATCGAAGAAAAGAAATTGCACTTATATATGATCAACCAATGATCGAAGAAAGGCATAGCACTTATATGTGATCAACCAATTATCGAAGAAAGGGTCAGCACTTATATCTGATCAACTAATGATCGAAGAAAGGCACAAAACTTATATATGATCAACTAATAATCGAAGAAAGTCTCAGCACTTATATCTGATCAACTAATGATCAAAGAAAGGCTCTGCACTTACATCTGATCATGTAGGAACCAATCCCACAGTCATATCAGAATGGCCCCCAGTTCTAGACTGAGCTACCTAGTAATTGACCAGGTGCCTCCATTCTCTAGGAGAATGGCAGTTGCCCTTACATCTATCCTACTCGACGGAATGGCCAGCACTCACATCTGACATGGAAGGAACCAATCCTCTCACCATGACAGAATGGCTTAGCCCTTACATCTAACCATGGAAGGAACCAATCCTCTCACCATGTCGAAATGGCTATGGGTCTCATCACTTTCCCTTGAAGGAAACCTTGATCTGGAGAACACCAAGATTCTCCCTGAAGTACTTGAACTTCACCCTAGCCAATGGTTTTGTCAACACATTAGCTATCTGTTCCTCCGTTGTAACATACTAGAGCTTCACTACTCCCTTCTGCACCATATCCCTGATATAGTGATACTTGATCTCTATATGCTTCGACTTGTCATGAAACACTAGATTCTCTGACAACTTTACGCAAATTTGGTTGTCACAATGTATACAAGTAGCATCCATCTAGAGATCAAATAAATCAGACAGTAGCTTCCGCAGCCATACTGCCTCACAACTAGCTGAACAAGATGTGACATACTATGCTTCAGCTATACTCAGTGCAACACGGGATTGCTTCCTGCTAAACCAAGATATCACACCTGATCCCATACTAAAGCAATAACCTAAAGTGCTTTTCTTATCGATGCAACTGCCTTCCCAATCTGAATCAACATAACCCTCTAGGTTAATATTCTGATTCACCCCGTACTTGAGCCCATAATCAATTGTACTTCTCAGGTACCTCAGAATGTGCTTTGTAGCAATCAAGTGAACATGTCTTGGATCTGTCAAGAACTGGCTCAAGGTGTTCACAACAAAGAAAATGTTTGGTCTTGTGTTCATCAGATACATCAAGGACCCAATCATCTGACGATACATCATGGCATCAATCGTCTCTAATGAAGCATCACTCAATAGCTTCAAGTTCGATGCCATAGGTGTGGCCATAGCCTTGCAGTCCATCATCCCAAACCTCTTCAGGATATCTACTGCATACTTCGCTTGTCCAAGGGAGATTCCATCTACATTCAGCCATACCTCCATACATATAAAATAATGCATCATACCCAAGTCCTTCATTTTGAACTCGGTAGCAAGATTTCTCTTTGTATTAGCAATCAACCCATCCATACCTGTTACAAACAGATCATCTACATATAGTAGAAGCATCACTGGGTTGCCATCTTCAACCTTGTTGTAAAGGTTGGAATCTACTTTACTCTTGGTAAAGCCCAAACTGGATAAAAAGATATCAATTCTACCTTACCGTGTCCAAGGTTCCTATTTCAAACCGTACATGGATTTCTTCAATCTGCACACATTAGACTCCCTATCATGTGTCTCAAAACTGAGTGGCTGTTCTACATACACTTCCTCTTCCACTACACCATTCAAGAAAGCAGTCTTGACATCCATTTGGGGTATCTTGCATTTCATTACTACAGCCAAAGCAAGTACTGTTCTGATGGAAGTGTATCTGGCCACAGGAGCAAAGGTTTCTTCATATTCTATTCCTTCCTTCTGTGAGAAGCCACGAGCCACAAATCTTTCCTTATATTTTTCAATGCTACCATCTGTAGCATGCTTGATCTTGAAGATCTATTTGGAAGTTACAACTAACTTCCTCCTGGTCTTGGGACAACATCCCAAACACCATTCTTCATGATCAATTGATACTCTTCGATCATAGCATCCTTCCATTCTTTTCGTTTTGTCGTTTCTTCATAGTTGGAAGGTTCTTTATTGATAACATCACATAGTAAAGCTACATATCCGGAACAAGATCTAGTTCTATGTATTTCTCTATGACTCTGTTCTAGAGCCCCATATCTTTCTGCACCTTGGATAATCTCTCGTACCCAAGCAGGTTTCCTCTTGTGAGGATTCTACTCCTGAGGTGGATCTACAAGTCTTTGTGGTTCTTTAAATTCTCGATATTCTTCTTGAATTTATTCATTCATGGTTGTATCATGAATTATGGGTGCTTCTGCTTCTTCAGTATCTTCAGCAGGTCTCTTTCTGGATTTGTTGTAAGCTGTGTCTTCATCAAATGTTACATCCCGACTGATGTCAATCTTCTTGAATCCTGGGAAGTATATTTTGTAAGCCTTCGTGCTTTCATAGTATCCCACAAATATACCCTTCTTTCCTGAAGGATCTAGATTTGTTCTCTTTTCTTTTGGTATGTGTATGTACAGTGGACAGCCGAATATTCTGATATGGCTAATTTCTGGTTTCTTGCTGAGGAAGACTTCTTTAAGAGTCTTGTTCTTGAGTACTCTATGTGGAGTGCAATTCTGTATATACACCATTGTTCTAGCTGCTTCTGCCTATATATGCATAGGAATATCTTGATCATGAAGCATTTCTCTTGCAGCTTCCATGATGGTTCTATTGTGGATTGTAAGGAGTGGACAACTCCCTCTTAATCCCTGATTCTTTGCATAAGTCTTTGAATTCATTTGATGTGAATTCTCTGCCATTATCTGATCAAAAGGTCTTGATATTCTTTTCTATGTGGTTCTTGATCAAGGCTTTGAATTCTTTGAACTTGTTGAAAACTTCATCTTTTTTCTTCATGAAGTAAATCCATGTCTTCCTAGAAAAGTCATCAGTGAAAGAGACATAGTATACATACCCACTTAGTGAAATTGATGACATTGGTCCGCATACATCGGAGTGGATGATTTCCAAGATTCCTTTTTCTTTCTCTCGCTACTTGGAAATGTCTTCTTTGTATTCTTTCCTTTTGCACATCCTTTGCAAACCCCTTCATGTTTATCTTGAATTTCTGGAAGTCCTTCAACAGCTTTTCTTGCTAGTGGTAGTGCTCTATAATGCACATGTGCAAACCTTCTATGCCAAATTTCATTTGGCTCTACTGTGTCATGGACCATAGCTTGTTATGGATGACCCTTTATCTTGTATAAGCCTCCTTCTTGTTCTCCAATCACTATTGCATCATCAATAGTCTTTCATCTTTGACACATGAGGACTTGGCCATCTACAAATGTAACTCTCATGCCTTTTGCATCCAGTGCTAATATAGATAGAAGATTCTTCTTCAGTCCTACCTTTTATGGGATATTGGTATCATCCCCAAGCTTCACCTTATGGGGTGAATTATGTTTGGATAGTTTCTCAAAGGATTCCTTGAAACCTGTCATGTGCTTGGAAGCCCCACTATCAATAAGCCAATACTTACTTCCATGAGTGACAGTTCCCATGAGAGCGGAGATCAGAACATATTCATCTTCACTGGAAGAGTCTTCACTTTCTTCTCTTACTCTCTTCCTGGGAGGATCATCATCCTCAGCAGTGTGAGCATGATGTCTTCTTTTGGAGTTCCTCTTCTACTTGGATCCATTCTTATTCTTGGGACAGTTTTTAGCAAAGTGTCCTATTTAATTTCATGTATAACATCTAAGTCTGGATGGATCCCTTCTTAAAAATTTATTTTTCTGATGAGAATGCTTATCTTGGTGATGATGATTTTCCCTTCTTCCTTTCTTGGAGTGTACTGTGAGAGCTTGATCTTCACTTCCCATCTTTTCTTCTCGAGCAGCTATCCAAGCTTCTTCTTGAGAGCATTCTTCTCATAGTCTACTAAACTTGGCCAACTTCTTTCTAGCACAGATTCCTTGGATGAAAGAATCCCATGACCTAGGGAGGCCATTCAATGTTGTCATCACAATTTCTGCATTCTCCACTTCTTCATCTATAGCTTCTATTTGTTCTTAGATCTAGGAGACCCTTGTGAAGTATTACTGGATGGTCTCCTCATTCTGGATCTTGACATTCTTCAACGGGTTCCTTAGAGTCATCTTCCGATTGATGTTCTTCCCTTCAAATAATTTGGTTAGGGCATCAAACATGGCTTTAGGTTTCTTGAGGGAGGGCACCTGTGGAATGAGGTGATCCTTAATAGAGTCTGCAATGATCCTCTTTTCCATAACCAACTTCTTCTTATGTAAGGCCTTGGCCTCATCTCCCTCTAGAACTGGAACCTCCTCATGGATATAGGAGTCCAACTCATTTTCTTCCAGGACCAGGGAGATCCTATACTTCCAAGCTCAGAAGTTATCATCTCCCTCAAGATTTTCATGAAGCTTGGTATGATGAGACATCTTAACTGAGAACCTCAAATGGAAATACAAAAGATTTAGATCTTACCAGGTCAAGATGTCAGATCGGAATTTGGAGCTAAAATCCTGGAGTGTTGGTTTAGGAGCATATTAGGGTTTTGTTTTTTCCAAAGTTTTTTCCAACCAAATGCTTTAAATTTGATCCCTAACTTAAATTTTGGGGAGGAGATCAATCCAAGCCTAGGCTCACTAAAAAATTCCTCTTTTGTGAAAATCCCTAATTTCTGACAGCAGTGTCGGGTCCAAAACTGAAAAACCTCAGAATTGAATTCTGCTTCGACAGAAAGATGCGCCCTAGGGAGGAGAGTTATTCCACCTTAATTTTGCTGAAAATATATGGAGATATATCCACAAAGTAGGAATCCCTAGTTCCCGTAGCTGCACAGTGTCTTCTTCTCATCTTAGCTCTGATACCATGTTAGATTTTAACATTAAGCTAGCATAACATTAGGATCTTTAAACTGAGACAACAACAAGCACAACAATCAAACACAAAAGAAAATGAACACAGTTTTTTTCCTCGTGGAAACCATAAATGGAGAAAACCCCACAACTTCCTCAGAGATAGAATCAGTACCAAAGTGAAACCCAAAAACAGTAAGATAATCTCTCGACAACAGTAAGCTCTTTCCTCTTTCCCCAGTGTCTTTCTCTTCCTCAGCTATGCGCTAAAACTGAGTGTGGATGTGATGTGTGATAAATAGAGAGGTCACCTCTCTATTTATAATAATTCTCGACATGACTAAAACCCTACTAGGGATGACCTCACTAGGAGAGTCTAATAACCCTAGTGCCCCGGAACTACAGGGACTTTAACCCTTAGACAATAGGAGGGTTACCCACAATGACTTGACATGACTTGTTTACATTATAGATTCTCTCGATAGGAACATCAGGGCATGACATGACACAAGTACATCCCAGAATAAACATCGGGTTACAATAGATAAGAAATACAAGTGAATACATTCCGAAGTTACAATTACATCAACAAAGGGTAGGTATGATCTAAGAGAAGATGAACCACCGTATCACTATATGTCTAGAACATATCATGATTGTCGGATTATATATTTACAAATGCATTTAATGCATACTAAATAAACACACTTTTCCCAATGGATATATTATAACAAGTTGATCTTAACTAACTCCTAAGTGTCTAAATATCCTAACATCCCCCCTTAAGAACAACTTGGGATAGGATTGAAGAATTTACAAAAGTGACACTATTAGGAGAAGGAAGGAAGCATTAGAGCCTATCCCCCATTAATGAAAAATTCCTGAACTCCTATAACATAGATCAAAGTTTAGAAAACTTCACTTTTGTAAGAGAAGTGGTGAAGATGTCTGCAACTTGATCTTATGTAGCAAAAAAAAGCACTTCAAGAATGCGATCATGAACAATATTTCTGATGAAGTGCATATGTAGCTCAATGTGTTTGTTGCATTGATGTTGAACTGGATCCTTGGTGAGCTTGATGGATCTTTGATTACCACACCAAAGTGGAGTAGGTTGCTGCTGCTTGAATCCAAACTCTAAAAGGATATGGCAAAGCCATAAAGATTCCTGACTGGCACTAACTGCGGCTCGATATTTCGTGTCTGTTGAAGAAAGAGAAAGAGCTTGTTGTTACTTACAATCTCAAGTGACAGGTCCATATTGAACATAACCTGAAGTATACTTTCGATCATTAGGATCGTCGGCCCAATCTGAATTAGCGAAACCAACCAACAAAGGTGGCCCCCCTGGACTGTAATGAATCCCAAACTGAATTGTACCTCTAATATATCGAAGTATTGTTTTTGTTGCTTTCCAATGACTTTCATGAGGTGTTTGCATATAACTGGAAACATGATCAACAGAAAAAGAAAGGCCAGGATAGGAATGAGTCAAGTATAAGAGACTGCCAACAAGATGATGATACAAGGTGGCATCGACTTTAGGTGAAGTACAAGTGGCAGAAATTTTGACTCCAGACTCAAAGCGAGAAGGGGTTGGCTTACAATATTCCATGTGAAAGCGATGAAGAAGGTCACAAGCATCCTTAGACTGAGAAATAAATATTCCTTATTTTGTTTGCAAGACTTGGAGACCAAGAAAATAATGCAAATGTAATAAGTCTGACATTTCAAAAAAATTCTTAAGACTGGATTTCACATGGGCTAAAAGCTTAGGGTCACTACTAGTAAGAATAGGATCATCAAGATATAGAACAAGTATGCTGAGATGGTTTCCTACTTTCTTGGTATATACATTAGGGTCAGAATGGCATCTAGAAAAACCAGTTTCAAGTAGAAATCTATCCATTTTGGTATACCAAGGTTTAGGAGCTTGCTTAAGGCCATATAAGGATTCTTTAAGGCGACAGACAATGCTAGAGTTAATCTGAAGATATCCAGGAGGTTGTTCCATTTAAATTTCCTCCTGTAAATCACCATGTAAGAATGCATACTTGACACCCATTTGATGGACTTCCCAGTTATGTAAGGATGCAAGGGAAAGAACAAGGTGGACGGAGTTCATTTTTGCGACATGAGCAAAGGTTTCATTGTAGTCAATCCCTTCAACTTGTGAAAAACCCTTGGAAACTAACCTTTACTTAAGTCTTTCAACACTTCCATTTGATGCATACTTAGTTCTATACACCCATTTACATCTGATAAGTTTTCTTGCTTTTGGAAGAGGTACAAGATCCCAGGTATTGTTTGCCATTAAAGAACGATATTCTTCATCCATGTCTACATCCCAATATGGATTTCCTAAATCTTTTGCAAAAGTTTATGGATCATGATTTTCTAAAACTTGAGACAAAAGAGAAGAGACTCACTAGAACTGAGAACGTGTTCGATGTTGATCTCTAGGATCACCGGTAAGATCACCAACTGCTTCACATGTTGAACGGACCCATCGAGGAAGCAATTGTGTTGGTGCAATTGGAGGAACATGAGCAGGCGGAGGTGGATTTTCATCCTCACTTTAATCATCCAAAACTAGAGCTGGAAATATGTCAAGGAAGTTGGAAGTAGAAGAAGGAACAATCACCGAATTAGGCTAGCAGGCCAAAGATGGCACAACCGTTGAGTTAGTCTCGCGGGCCAAGAGATTTTCATCAAATTTAACATCTCTTCTAATGATTATATCATGAGAATGTGGTTGAAGAATTCTATAACCTTTTACATCTTTAAAATATCCAACAAATATGCACTTTTCACTTTTAGTCTATAATTCTCTCTTTTTTTCATCCGGAATGTGAGCCCATGCTTCACTACCAAACACACAAAAGTAACTTACATTTGGTTTAATTTTACTTCATGCTTCTTCCAGTGTGATACCTTGTAAATTTTTAGTGGGGGTGTGATTAAATATGTAATTTGAGCCGAATAATTATTCGCTCACACAATGAATTCACCAAAAGACTTGGTAAATTAGATAAGCCATAAGGCAAGTATATATTAATGATAAGATAAGAGATGTTATGTTACAAATGGTGGCCCTGCCTTAAATATGGCTTGGGAATTTAATGTTGAGGAGACGCCTCATTTCATAACCTAACTTAGTTAACCTAATTATTAATTATTTAATTATTATGTTATTTTATGTTCATTACATTGCCACTCTCTTAGAAAGGCTTTGTCCTCAAAACCTTATAATGTTGTCGCGTCGTTCTTTGTGATGTCATGGATGATGACACATGTCGATAAGAAATACTATGTATAGAGCGTAAATTTTGATATGTGGATGGGTAAATCCATCCTAAATTTATTTGTTGTTGACTATTGGGATTCCCTACTGATCTATCGTCAGGAGCTTTGATCATATTAGTATCATGATCTTTCGACATTTCCCACCTTTTAGAATTTTGGTTTTTATGGTTGGGGTGTCAATAGGGAATTTTCACAATGTCATTTTATTTGATGAGTGTCGTCTTTTGAGAATTGATGTGAATTGGAATTTGTATTTTCATTCCTTGAGGTTTTAAGGTTTCATTCTGTATCTTTTCCAACTTGTTTTCCAACTGCACATAATCATTTGGAAACTTCTTAATCACTTCTACTTGCGCTTTTCTGTCATCTTAAGACTTCTTAAGTTGTTCCTTAAGATATTTATTATGAATTCTAATGCAACTATTTTCTTCCTGCTTGTCTAGAAGTTTCCCTTCAATGTCTTCCATAGATTGTTCTGTCTTCCAACTATTTTGCAACTTCTTAATTTTCGTGACTAGTGTTTTGTTATGATTCCTTAATCTGAAATTTTCTTCAGAATTGTTGGATGGTGTTTTATTAATTTTTGCAATCTCTGACTTGTGAGTCTTTTTAGAGTCGTGATTTTGTTGTTGAATAGCTTTTATCTGTTGTCGATACTGGTCGATCACTGATTCTTGATTTTCTAATTTATGTTGTATCTGCGTTAGTTCTTCATCCTTGTCGCTAACGATTTTGTTCAACCATTTTATTTCCGCTTCGTAATCATTTATTTCTTTCTTTATGTCTTGATTTTTTAATCTTTCATTAAAATCGTTTTCGTCTTTTAATTTCTCAATTTGGGCAGACAATTTTTCTATATGATTTTTCTGGTTGGAAATTTTTTGTTCCTTGAGGTCTTTTTGCATCTCATGTATTTTAATTATTACTTCTAAGTTTGTATTTGTGTCTCGTAATTCTTCATTGTCTCTTCGATAACGCTTTAACTTGGCTTCTAATTTCTCTATTTGTAGTTGCAAACCAGATTCCATGATCTTTAACTTTTTTAATGATAGATGGCTATCGATTTCTTGACGAGTCTTTCTTGGATTTTGTTTCTTTGAGGATATAAAGTCTTGACTTCTTGTCTTCTTTTCTTTCACGTCTTTGATGATAGAAGATCTTCCCATCTTTTTTTGATACTGTCCTTTTTTTAATAATAAATATTAATTATTTAATTAATATTACTACTGTTTTTTATATAAACTATATAGTATTTGTATGTAGTTTTTTTTAATGTATTTAAAAATAAATATCATAATATAATAGTAATATTATATATAATATTTGACTTTTATTAAAATTGTTTTTTGTTTTGTTTTGCTTTGCTCTTGTAATTTAATAATTGTACTTAATACAATTATTAAGTAATTATAATAATATTAATATTTTTCTTTTTCTTTTTCTTTTTTTGGAGGTTGATAAATACTTCTTGTAGATTGGGTGGTTGGGAGGAATGATTGTTACCTTCCCCACCTAAGTTCAAATCTTACTAGCTTCTTAGTAGCAATTATTATGTACTTTTAGATTTTTTGTTTCCCTTAAGTTTTGTAAAATTCTAGTAGATTAGGTGGTTGGGAGGAATGAGTGTTACCTTCCCCCCTAAGTTCAAATCTCACTTGCTTTTAGTAGTATTTATTATACACTTTTATATTCAAACCCAAACCCACTTTAGAATTTTGTTTCTCTTACGTTTTGTAAAATTCTAGTAGATTGGGTGGTTGGGAGGAATGAGTGTTACCTTCCCCACCTAAGTTCAAATCTCACTTGCTTTTAGTAGTATTTATTATACACTTTTATATTCAAACCCAAACCCACTTTAAGAAACCAGGTGTGGTTTCACTTTTACCCTCTCTTTTTTTTTTCCTTTTACTTTTATCTTTTCTTTTTTAACTTTTTTTTTCTTTCCTTTTTTTGTTTTGTTTTTCCTCGTTCTTTTAGTTTTTTTGTTTTTATTTTTTTTCACTTTTTTTTTTCTCTTTCATTTTTCTTTTTTTCTTTTTTACTTTCTTTTATTTATTTTTTACTTGGTCAAAGACCATAAATTTAGGGACTCCCCAGGATTATGATTAAAAATCAGGATATGGCCAAAGGCCTAGATCACAAACTAGCTCTGATACCAAATGAGCTGAATAATTATTCGCCCACACAATGAATTCACCAAAAGACTTGGTAAATCAGATATGCCATAAGTCAAGTATATATTAATGATAAGATAAGAGATTTTATGTTACAAATGGTGGACCTGCCTTAAATATGGCTTGGGCATTTAATTTTGAGGAGACGCCTCGTTTCATAACCTAACTTAGTTAATAATGATTAATTATTTAATTATTATCTTATTTTATGTTCGTTACATAATTTGCACAAGATATGGTTTCATCCCAAAATTGAAGACTTATTCCCTTAGATTGGATCATACAATTAGCCATTTATTTTAAAGTGCAGTTCTTACGTTCAGCTACACCATTTTGTTGTGGTGTATATGGAACATTGTGTTGTTGTTAGATTCCTTGTTCAATGAAGAAAGTAGTGAACTTTTTGTTAACATATTCTCCTCCATTGTCAGATCTTAACTTAATAATTTGATGACCATATTGTTTTTCAATAAGGGCCTTGTAGGCCAAGAACATGTTAAATACTTCGCTCTTAAGTTTTAGGAAATAAACCCAAGTGCATCTAGAGTAATCGTCAATGAAAGTTAAGAAATATTTGAAACCAGAAAATGAAACAAATGGAAGAGGACCACACAAGTCACTATGCAAAAACTCCAAGGGAACCAAGACATGCCAAGAGGCACGTTTGTCAAAACTGTCCCGATGATGTTTTCTGAGTACAAAACTAGAACAAACACCATCCAAAGACTTGTCACCATATTTTCTTTACATAGTTGTTGCAATGAGCAATAATTTAAGTGACCAAAATGCTCATGCCGAAGTTTGCTCAAGTTATCACTATAAGCAACAAAAACTGAATGAAAAGGTGATGACCCAAAGTTTTTAAATTTGTACAACCTGGTAATATCATCAACAATTCCAGTAGCTAGGACATGTTGAGGATATTTAAAATCCTTGATTACAACTTGGTGAGGTGTAAACGTTACAGTTTTACCTTCACCAGAATGAGTGATTTGATAGACTGACAACAAATTGCAAGAAATTCTTGGAACACATAGTACATCACTAAAATGACCATTATCTAGTGGAACCGTTCTAGATCCTACAACACTTAAAGATCTATTATCACCAACAAATATTTTTTTGGTGTTACATTCATGCATAGTAGAAAAGATGGATTGATCCTTAGCCATATGATAAGATGCTCCATAATCAATGAGCCATTCATTTGAAGTAGATGAAGAAGATGCAGTATAAGAAAACCAGAAGCACAAAGTGCATGTCCATGAGAGGTAGATTCTGAATACGAATCGAGGCTAATGTGGTGCTTCTTCATTGTTGCTTCCAAGGATGCCATATTCTTGAAACACTTAGATTCATCATGATTATGTTTCCTGCATTAGGTGCAATGACACTCAGTCCTCTTTCCTTTTGGCTTGGATCCTTTGTCATTTTTTTAAGAAGGAGCTGACTGAGAGGGTTTGGGACTCTTGTTTGGCTTATTATTGCAAAAGTTTTGTTTCTTGGGAGGCTTGTACTTTTCTTTATGTTGGGCCAATAAGGCTTTCCTATATGTATCTTCATTGCTAATCATTCCAAGATGTATGATCTTATCTTGATCTCTAATCAAGGAATCACCAAAGGATTCAATACTAGCTCAAGTTATGCTTGATCAAATAAAATCTTGAAGATGTCCCCAATAGTGATGTGGCAGATAGAGAATTGACTAACTAAAAAAAGGACCCCCCTCTTCCCAAGATGAACCTTTGAAACTAAGTTTACAAGAAAGTTGTTTTCAATGAATCACTTTTGTAAAATAAGTGAATTTCCCTTTTACAATGATGTTACTTTAAATAGTGTGGAAAAAAACTAAAAGACTAAAGTGTCTCATTTTTTTTTAATTTAAGTGAGATGCACTTTTACAATAAAGTAACTTAAAATTAGAAATTGCATGCACTTTTAGAAAAATAACTTAATAACACTTGAATTCAAGACCTATTATGGAATAAAACAACTTTGAACCAAGTGAGCCAATATTAAAAGGTACGTAAAATAAGAGAAAGACGAAGGGTTTTTTTTTAACTTGTTTGTCTCGATCTCCATGCTTGCTTCTTTTCCTGCAAATCACACCACACACCAAAACAAAACAAACAAATTACACAATTTTTAGGTTAGATCTTGTTAGCTTTCTCGAAAAGTCTATGTTTTCTCTCTATTTCTGATTCGTCGCGATCGCACCAGGTGCATGACAAAGAGCATGCGTAGTAGAGAAAACCCCTTTCCATTTATGTTTCTGATTCACCACGATCGCACAAGGTGCATGACAAAGAGAATACACAGATATGGAAGGCAACAATCCAAAATTAAAACAAACAAAATAATATATCTAATAATAAAGTTGATAAAATATGAGATATTTAAAAAAAATTAAGAAAAAACATCACTGTACCATTATACCTTTAGATCTGATGGAATAGGCGTATATGGAGCAAACATAAACTGTTTTCGATCAAACAAAAAGTATTTCCCAATGGAAATGACGATTCGGATGCAATGTAACACCTCCCATGGCGCAAAAATTTCGTATTCCTAAACCATTTCAAAACTTTGGCAACACCAATTCAAGATCTAGATCATTAATGGAAGCGACTCTTCATAATCACTCTAATACCATGTTCGGGTACATAGGGTACTCCCAAAAGACCAAACACCTAGAGAATCCACTCACATAAATAGATCAAAGATAGACACACAGATGTTTTGACGTGGTTTAAACGCTCGAGAGGGAAACACTCCATGACCCCAGCCAAATAGCTACTTGAGGAAGTTTATTATGCAAAAGAAAGAAAGTTACAAATGAGCTTTTCATAATTGATCAACTAGCCAATGACCCTCCATGCTCTGTAAATATATATCATGGACCAATCGGGTGTTAAGACATAGATCAAGGGTAGGTATGATCTAAGAGAAGATGAACCATTAGATCACTTTATGTCTAGAACATATCGTGACCGTCGGATTAGATATTTACAAATGCATACTAAAGAAACACACTTTTCCTAATAGATATATTATAAAAAGATGATCTTAACTAGCTCCTAAGTATCTAAATATCCTAATAGAAAAAACCAGTAAAAACACCTGCAAAAACAAAGATACAAGGGGATCGAGATAGTGGAGTCGCCAAAATTGTAGTGGGGATTTCTCCCCTACTACGTGCAAAGCACCTACCCTAGATCAACCAGATCTAAGGGTATATTTCATGGTGTAATGGATTCCTCAACCTTGACTTATAACAAAACAACAACAATAATTTAATATTCTAAACCTACTAATGCAATAAAACAATAACAAATGCTTTTAAAATGGGCCACTCCAGTCATTTGAGAAAATGGTCCGTAGTCTCCCATGATCCTGGTCTTCATGTATCTCAAACAAAGTGTCACGTCCCCAACCCTCCGACCGGCAAAGAGGATGCTACCATGGCGTTAACCATCCTGGCTACCAGCCCCATGAACATGTGCATTCATAAAATTGCTGAAATGCTGAAACAAAATGCTTTGAACTATACATGGATACATGATCATTTATCATACATAGCGGAAGCAATCATACGTTCATAAAATCATTCAACATGTTCATCACATTCATTAAGAGAAAACATGATTGCAGAAGTAAAATAGACAAGATTAGTTATCTTATAAAGAACTCGTTCCGCAACCAGCTACGTCGCTGCAACGTTCCACCCAACCATAGGCAAGTGTGCTCCTTAATCTCTTAGCAACGCTGCCAGCCCCGAGTTGGGCGTGATTCTCCAAGGAATAAGGGAACAAACAGGATTACACATAGCCAATGATACACAAAACACAGCCAAGCTAACACAGTTGGGTTTATCGGGCCATCAACAAGACAACCAAGCCAACATGGTTAGGTTTATCAGGCCATCAAGGAGTTGGGAAAGGCTAAATGCTAAGCTGGTGAGCTCTTTACAGAGCCAGGAACACCTACACCAGAACTAGCCTAACTTCTAAGACACCCACACACACCCAACACAAGGAATCAGTCCCTTCTCTGCTACACAGTCCATCAGGCCCTACCTTCCCTTCCAGTGCTATTCAGGGGTTGTAGAGAAGAAAGCCAGCCCTCTAGCTCTATCTTTGTGGTTTCCAAACACACCAGGTTTATCAAGCAAACCAAGACCCCATCCCTGCTCCCAACATAGTCTGAAGACCAACCATTGCACACAGGCAATCAATCAGCTGCTACAGCTTAACAGGGAAAACGACTCCCAAGCGAATTACATAGTCCCAAACGTATCATCATACACTACCAACAAATGTGGGGAACAACAGCCTGTTCTGGACAACGAAGTCACCGGGAAAAACTTATACAGACCACACTGGGGAAGAAATTACAGTCTCCCAACCTGTGCGTGAGAGAAACTTGCACCAGACCCCAAAACATGGAGGAAAACATATGCACGGGCCACAAATCAGTAAGGAAAACTTACACACAGTCCCTAAGCGTAAAAATGGCTCTCCACAGGAAAAATCATGGGTGGCAGTGGTCGAACAGCTCCCAACTTGTGATGTGAGTAACAACAACGCAGAACCCACAATTCATCCTATGAGGAAAGGATACAGCCACACCATCAGCAAATCCGTAGAGGAAAAATGACGTGGGTAAAACCAGGAAAGTCCTGTGCGTGAGAGAGAACAAGAATTCTGCTCTTGCGTGAGGGTGAACAGCCAAGGAAAAGAGTGGCACCCTGGAGAGAACGTCATGTCCGCTAGAGTGATGGTGGTGGTTTTCTTTTGCCAATGTGAAGTCAACCGCAGGTGGAGTGTGCGTGTGGGAAAGGACTGACAGTCCTGCCACACTCCACTCCCTGCCATAACTTCCCCAACTACCAGCAGCAATTCTTAATGGTGGTGGTTGGATAAACAAGGAAAGATGACACATGGCTTTTTCCCTCATTGGCCAAGGTTTGACATTCCCCCACCCTTATCCTTGTGAAAATCATGCCCCTTCTCAATTTAGTTGCCGCGAACGTAGCTGGTCGGGTTATTTAATTAAAGATGCATATTTACATGATGACAAAACTTGATATGTATGCCGCATGCCCCGATATACCATCGATGACAATTTAAATCCGAAACATGGCATAACCAATCAATGGTGGGGCCTTGGCCTTGAGCTCCGCACCATGATCATTTACAATATATACATCATATACATCTAATGCAATGGGGTCAAAACTGGGGTGTTACACAAAGGGCCGTCAATGGAAAATGGATTAAGGGTTGCACAGATAGAACTCGACGTGCAACATGGGATAGTGTGGCTAAAGGATGTGATGGACAAAAGGTTCCAAAAATGTAATGAATGCCCAAAAGTTGGGAATGTGATGAAACATTATGTAATGTATGTGGGGAGACCATTCAAAATGTATTTATAGGATGATCCAAGGTCTTTTGACCCATGGTATTTTATTGTGCATGGTATTTTTCCATGGTTTTTGACCCATTCTCACTTTTAGGGTTTTTAGGCCCTTCTCTGGAGAGAGTGGGGTTATGTTACAATAAATGCTCAACTTCCCTGTATTTATGGGGGAAGGAATAATAATTTTTTCGAGCACCTTTGGTGGAATTTAATTGTGAAGGTCAAAATGGAGGGAATAATGGTGGGATTACGATGTATTATTATGGTTTGGACCATAGAGAGTTATATGGACAATTTTTAGTGTTAACAATTTAGATCATTCTTGATGTTACTGAGCCCACTAGATCAACACTGTATCAATATAGTAACTCAAAAATAATGATGCTATAGAGCTTACATTCTCAACATTAAGGCATATTTATCTAAGGCTTCAAGAAATCAAATTACATTATTACACATCCAACATATTTAACGACACTTTATCACTATGTATAATTTGATACTAATAGTATCTATGCATGTACAAACCATTTCAAAATATTTTATGAAATATTAGCCTTATCACATATATTCCATATACATGATTGATTTCTCAAAAACACTACAGTTACCATACTCAAATATTTCAATAAAAAAATTCAAAACTTCTCTGAGCATGTACAATTATCTAGACGATGGTTTTCCATAAATGCAATTGTTTTATCAACTGATACCATATTTCTAAACTTTCATAATAATATAGGAATCATACTAATTATAGATGTTACCTTTTCAATCAACGAGTTTATGCTTTATTCTTGCTTTTCTCATCGATTCCCATGTGGAGGTGCTTCTTGCAACCATGCGCACCTGCATGCTTTGCTCATAATTTCTTGCCAAAATGTAAATGCATCATAATCTCATAAAACAAACTATAATATATATTAATGAGTTCCTAATTTGAATTCTCATAAACTCTTGAAGTAAAAATATGTACTTTGTATAATACCAATGCATTACTTTGTTGACCACTTAGTTGTAAATACTTTTTACTAACTTGCACCTTAAGCCAAAATGTGTACCTTGTTTCCTATAAGCTTGAATTTACATTAGATTTTTGGTGTTATGACTCAATTTACATCTGGAAGAACTACCAAGGTGGGAAATAAATGATCTAGAGCTTCCAGGAGAGCAACGACGACGTTGTTGAACACCAACACTTCGAATTTCAAGGCCATGGTGCAGCACTTCACGGGTATTCCTAAAACCCCTTTTGGATATTCATCCACAAACCCTACTTTCTCTACACATGTAAGCCAGCAGGATCGAAAGTTGTTGGGCAATACCATACCTTATAAGGCAATAATGGACCTTAATATGAACTATGTCTCCCACCTTAATTCTGCCCTTGATTGTAATTATCCTCAACCTTATAATAGTAGTACGTTTATTCCATTCCAGTATCTCCATGGTTATTATATAAAAAATAGATGTCCCAAATATCATCAAGGGCTTGATAGTGTAGGACTAATAAATTCAGGGTCCTACACCAACAGAGGCTAAATTTTTTACTTTGACAAACAGAGATTTATAGTCATTTTATGCAGAATAAAATGGCTTCTCAGCCTACTGAATATTCAATGCTAGTTGTTGGAGCCTATACTGCTGAAGCATATTTGGGTCAAAACATTGATGATGCAAAACCAATGGAGGAAGAAGATCCAAAAGAAACTGCATTTAAGGAAGAATCCATTGGAGTTGCAAAGGATGTGGTCTTTGAACAAAAAAAAAACTAGTGCATTTGATGATGAGTGTTTAAAGTTTCATGGAGATGATAGCTTGACACTTGAGGGCATGACTGAAGGTTCTGGAAACGTGGATTTGCTCAACTCGTAAGCTTTTAGATGATAAAGTTCCAACCTAGCACTTATAAGTTTGTTAACTGCCTCCTTGCATTGTTGTGTTTGTGATGCCCTTTGGAATCTAAGTTTCCTTGGTCATCTTGTCCTGTGTAGTTCATCAATACCTCTCACCTCATTAGTGCAAACCCCAAAAATGTTCCAAGGTGATATGAAAGAATACCAACTTAAGGGTCTTTAATGGCTTGTAAATTGTTATGAACAAGTGAGTACTTTTAAGATGATGCCGCACAAGTAACTCTTTATTATTTTGGGATTCTCTCTTTCAGTGTGTAATTTCATTTCATACATGTAGGGACTAAATGGAATCCTATTTGATGAAATGGGTTTGGGAAAGACTATTCAAGCAATGGCATTCTTAACTCATTTAGTTGAGGTATCTAATTTCTATTCTGATAATCTTTGCTTCCTTCTAAATTTTTTTCTTTCTTGTTTATAACATATCAAGCTTTTGGCCATTAATTTGTTCAGTTCCTCGCTATGTTCATATGCACTTTTCATCGTTGTATTTTCCAAATTCATGCTTCTTTCCTTTGGCATGAAAAGAACATATGGGGACCATTTCTTGTGGTTACACCTGCCTCTGTGTTGAATAACTGGACTGAGGAAATTCAAAGGCTCTGTCCCATGTTGCATTTATCTCCCTTACTAGGGTAATTATCGAACTGTACTTAGAAAAAATATAAATATTAAACGACTTTATCGAAGGTAGTACTTGTCACCTTTCATGTTAGTAACATGGTTGAATTCCAATCCATATATTCATATATCTCCATAAAACATGTTTTCTTTTGACAGTTTTCTTTTTGTGATAATAAATCCCATCTTATGTGAAAGTGCTTTGATTTGTTGATTCTTTAGGGAAGCATCTTCTCATATACTCGGCAAAAGTTACCATCTCCTTGTAACTGATGAGAAGTACTTAAGGTGAGTTAAATGACAGTATATGGTTTTAGATGAAGCTCAAGCGATAAAGAGTTCAAACATGTAGGTGAAATATAGTTTCTTAAATCAGTGCAAAGCTCCAAAGAGTCCAAACATTATTCAGTATCTGATGCTTGAAAGATGAGATATTTGGTGCGTTACTTTTCAAAATAAAATAGGATCATGACCTCATTTTCTAAGGAGGGCCCTATTTCTTCAGTAATCAGGGAATGTATCTAAATTGTTGGACTCCGAATTTCAACCTAGAGCTAAATGTCCCTTTTGCGGTGCCAGTTTGGGTCTGTAATTCCCTCTTAATATCATGTTTCTTGGCACAAGTCTCATAATGCATTTGATTAGATGTATCTTTTTGCATTTTCAACATTTCCTCTGACTCATCAGTTGCTTCTTGGATTTTATCATTTTTTTGTAAACTGTACTTTCTCAGCAGAATCCTGTACTTGATAAGACACAGAGAAAAGAGAGGTCTGAAGGTAGCCATCATTATAGAAAGTGATTTGAAGTTTTTGTGGTGGTTGGTTGTAGGTTCCCTTTCATCCTTGTTGTATTTTGAAAGTTAGTAGTTACATGTGATTAGCATAGATATTTGTGTACACTTTAATGAAATTATGCCTTGATGTACCATCCAACAAAAGGCAAAAAAATGTAATTTGAAACACAACTGCATTAATATAAGACTTACACTTGTTTAAGCTTGTTTTCTTTTTCTAAATGGAACTCTGTAGATAGTGACACACCATCCAATTTCATTGTTGCAGTACCATTTATCTTCACCTTAAGTTTTGATGAACCCGTCACCTTTTCTGATGAAGGTTCTTTGCCATATTTTATACGGGAAACTTGCTCATTCTTGTGAACAGAAAAATGCTTAGCTAATTTCCCTTGGTTAAACTTCTCTGAGGCATACTGCCCATGATATTTCTTAAGGCCTCTACTATTTTTCTTTGTTGGGGTCGCACAATATTTATTCACCATGATTCCCTTTGACTTGTATTCATATTACTCAGCCTCACCCTTTTTGTGCAACATAATCCTTGATAAGAGATGTGATGATTGAATTGACTTGCCTTGAAGCTAAATTTGAAACATCTTGCTTCTTTGGAGAAGGAAGCACTGGTGCAATCACACTCTGTAGCTTTTGTTCTTCCATTTTTGGATCAGCCAATGGTTCAATAGAAATTTTAGCATGTGCACTCCTATCATACTTATCTTCAATCTTCCATTTATCCATATGCTTAGAGGACATTGAATATTCAAACCATGGATGCATCTGCTTCTCCTCTACCCATTTAGCAGGTTCTGAAGAAAACCTTATAAAGGATTGATATGAATTTGAAGACGCCACAAGTTTTTTACTACGTCCTGTTTTTGTTGCGTCTTTTTGGATCAAAGTGTCTACTTTGACACATTCCTCATTTCCCTTAACTAAATTCTTGTCATTATCAAAGCATTTAGTATAATATTTTTCATTTGCAAAAATCTTGTATGCATCATCTTGTCCAGTCACACCAGTTGCCACTGGCTCCACTAAAGCAGTTGCAGCCTCTGCAACACATGCAGATATAGCTTCCTAATCCCGGTGACGTCGTTTAGAGGGAGGCAGGGAAACTTCATCACTCAGTAGGCTACTTCACAAATGATATTTATCAGCCTTTGGTGGCAAACACATAGGTCTTTCCATAAAAATTGAAGACATTTGCCCATGTGGCAAATCGCCTTCAGTTTCAATATTGTTATAACTTAAGATTATATTAGTTCTCAAATGGCATTCATTTAACACACAAGCATTATTCGATGCCATATTTTCTCCATTATTGTCATTGGCACTTGCTATGCCTCCTTTATTCGAGCCTTCTACAATTTTCTTGGTTTCATATTCAACTTCAATTCTTGCCCTTTTTACCAAATGCAAATGTTCATCAAAGTTAAGTTTCATTTCCTTGATCTATGTCCTTTTCTTTTGATGATCTACTTAAGATAATACTTCAAGAACATTTTATTCTTTCGTGCAAATATTTATCTTTATTTGATTATCTGATCTCTCTAGTATATTGATAACCCTAAATAATGTTTCTTCAAGAGCTTTCTTTTCTTCTTCAGAATGGAATTTTGATGCAAAGAAGTGTTTGGAACTAACCTAACTTCATTGTCTTTAGTCACAAATGGAGAAAGCACATGATATTTGACATTAGGAACATAATTTTCATGAATATTTTCAAAATCTTTTTCATCCTTCAAATTTTATTTACAGTTTGAAACTTGAATGCTCTCTTCAGTGTTTCCATGTTTAAAAGATTCAAAATTGCTGACAATGTTATCTGTCACTGTTTTTCTATGATCTAGGAACTCACTTTCTGGCACTAATCGAGAACCTCTAATTTCTTTTCCCATGCTTTTCCTTTTCTGACCAAACTTCTTTTCACTCATGGTCTGCTCTAAAATAATGCTTGTATCTAGTGATTTTATCCTAATTTCTTCAATATAAGAAGAAAAATTAAAAATATTGTCTCCATCATTATGAATATTGCTTTCACTCTCTGATGACCTTTTAAAGTCTCTCTTTATTGTCTTCAACTCTGGCTCAGTTATTAAAGATACTGCACCAGAAACATCAGACCTCAAATGGTTCTCAAAATGGATTGTAGGCACTGCACCAACAACATCAGACCTCAAATGGTCCTCAAAATGTCTTGTAGGCTTCTTTATCTTTAGTATGGACCTCATATTGTCGGATTTAGATGTTGATAATGAACTGTTCTTTTTAATCCCAACATGAACTGAACTGATCCTCTTCCTATATTTCTTATAAGACGATATCAGGGATGTAGAAGTATTTTTCTTATTCTCACCTACCCCATGTGTCTTTTGCTATTTTTCTTGCCTATGTACTTCCCTCTTAATATCATGTTTCTTGGAAAAAGTCTCATAATGCATTTGATTAGATGTATCTTTTTGCATTTTCAACATTTCCTTTGACTCATCAATTGCTTCTTGGATTTTATCATTTTTTTAAACTGTACTTTCTCTGTAGAATCCTTTAAGATTTCATCAATACATGATCTGGATTTTCCATCATCAATATGAGAAATTGAAGTTGAGAAATGGTGACCTGGTGGAGGTGTCCAGCGATGAAGAGGGATTTAGAGGGGCCTGGTTCTGTGCATGGCTTGTAAAAAAGCAGGGGGCAGGGTACTTAGTGGAGTACAACAACCTTGTGAATGATGAGGATGACACAAAACAACTGAGGCAGAGAGTAGATGAGCTTCACATAAGACCAAGCCCTCCGAAGAAGAGTAAAGATCAATTTATTATGTATGAGGAAGTTGATGCTTATGAGAATGATGGGTGTGGTCACGAAGGTCCTTAACAATCACGAGTATATAATATACTTCTTGCAGACAAAAGAAGAGATGATATTTAATCATGCCAAACTGCGCCCCCATCTCAAATTCATAAATAACAAATGGGTTGAAGCTTCCAAGGTATGCACATTACTTCTCTTCTTTCACTTCATGGGAATTGATAGTGTTTTTTTAAGGAATGATAGGATTTTTTCCCTTGCTTAGTCCTCAAATGGATAAAGTGCTTTTAAGTTTGTTGTTTTCTGATTTTTCTATAATATTTATTTCTTATTTCTTCCGTTGTCTATGATACCCTATTCATGTTCGAAGATTTTTTTTTTGAACACATTAGGTCCAAGTATCATGTTCTAAGATGGCATACTTTTAGGTTTGTTCGTGGAATTCTAAGTGGATTTTACTGCGTTGGGACCTTTGTCAATCAGGACGCTGAGGTTTAGATGTTTTCCTTTATAACATCTATTATTGGTAATCTAGCAAGTGTTATAGATAGGATATTGTTCCTGAGTTGTGAATATTAGACAAGGCAGTAGTCAAGGGGTGGATTAAGGCTGAGTTTAATGATTGTCACAATGCTTTATCTGTCATCTTAAATTCCCCAGAGACCTTAAAGTTCTTGAGAACACTAAATGAGGAACTTTTACTTTTATTAGAAGTGCAAGTGTTCTAGAATGGCTGAGCGTGCTCCATTTTTATTGATATTATATTACATTCCTTGGTTATTCTAGCTAATAACCAACATTAATGGGCGTTGATTATATTCTGCTCTGAATTCCTCTTCTTTCTCCTTGGTTGATTCACTTTTAAATTGATAGAGTTAGGGATCAATGGATGTCTCGTACATTTTAGATGCCCATGTTCTACTATGGCTTGGGTGATATGCATAAGTATCAAGGCTGACAAGTAACATTCCACTCTTCCAATGATGTGGATTTTTCTTGAAACTAGTCACTTTGTTGTGCTATGCAAGTATATGAATACAATCTCTTGCAAAAAAATGTAAATCTGTTGGTCAAATTCTAGAAATAAGGCACATCTTAGTTTAAAAGGCTTCAACTCAATGGAACCCAAGATAATCACTTCATACAATGTGTAGAATTCACGAGTGCACAAACATTTCCTATGAAATCTGAGAAAAAAGAAAAAATGACGAATACCCAAGTTGGATAGATAGGCCTTCTGATGTAAGGTACAGCTTATTGTTGATTGTTAAAATACCAAAAAACATTTACATCATTGAAATACGTCTCCAAGTTCCAATTTTATTTTGTTTTCGATATCAAATTATGTTTGATGTGTTATTATCAATTCACATTCTTATAATAGTATACAAATTTTCATGTTGTAGACCATATGCCACAAGCTTCATTTTTGAGCTAAAATATGCAACCATTTTGCACTACCATGTTGATGCTATGAAGTAGTGATACATCATTCACTAAGCATTTAGTTCCAGCTTAGAGGACTTGGTTTTGGAACATTAATTGTTGATGAGATATGGGTTTTGTCCTAATATTGCCAAAATAATTGTGATCTTTTTTTTTCTCAAAATTGCATAATCAAACAAAAATTTTGAAAAAATTGAATCCATTTATATATTAAAAATAAAAATTCAAAAAATAAAAAATTACATTTTAACTAAAAATTATATAATAATTTTTTTTTTTAAACTACTCTTCATCCTAAATATGAAATTATTTAAACTACTCTTCAGCCTAAATATGAAAACATTTTTTTTCATTATATACTGTTTCTATGCCAGTTAATCTCATACGTGGTATAGGATTACAGAGTACTGACACACAAACCTATTAAGTAGCAATACTTACACTACTACTAGCAAACTCAAAAGCCTCGCTTATCACAAATGAAACGAATTAGTCTCGTGACATCAATAATGAACTTATTTATTTATCTGAGTTTTACAAACATTACAAGTGAATACCGATTTACACAAGAAACATTAAATTTATGTCGCCTAGTGTACATGGTATTTCTCTATACCCACCAGTATGTAGTAACTGGGAGAACATTAACTGAAATACTTGCTACTATACTCTTATTCTATAACAGGCAGTAATGATTCCTGTATTCTTATCTGGGGAGCAAGTGATACACGAGCTGCATATCTGCTATTCCTGTGAACCCTAATCTCTGTTCTTGTTAGTAATCTACTCTGAACCTAGGATCAACAGATTTCCTAGTTGTATCCGTAAATTGAACTATGATAAACTACTAAGGGCTACCAGTGTTTATTAGTATGGCAAACGCCTAAGAGATTTGTTCCATGTATGGCTGCCAAAAGCTCATGCTCCTGTAGCAGCAAGTAGTATCCTAAATGCGAATTAAAATCCAATATATATCAGCAGATTCTCTTTAAAATCTTTTCACCATTCGTTCAAACAATTGTATTAAGAGGTATTTAAGTTATATAATTAATTTTATGTCTTTCAACTTTTAGTAGGCTAAACGTATTTAAAATAGCATAAAGTGAAAATATGAATAAGAAAACAATATTTTTTTATTGTAAAATTTATTGTGAAAACCAATAATATATCCATATAGTAATCAATTTTATTTTTATTTTTTCATAAAGTAATTATAAGTTTGTACTATGTGTATATCAATAAAGGATTTATAAGTTTGTACTATGTGTATATCAATGTATACTATTTTATAATATCAAGAAAAAAATATTTTCACAACTTAACTTATTACAAAACCTTATTAAAAATAAATAGATTTCTGAAAAAAAAATAATCTCATTATGGTTATAGTATATTTTATTGATTATTATTGTGTTTATTGTTAATGTAAAAACCAAAAAGGAACAATCACACTATAGTGAAGTATATTTTTTCTAATTTAATAAGACAATTGAAAAAATGACAGCTATTCATGCCCCATTTGCAATACAATAATGGTTCACATTTTTTTGTTTTGTTTTTAATACCTTAGTCAAACAACAAAAGGTTTCCTAGAAGAGCTTGTGAAAATTGTGTAGTGAAATAAATGTTTTAATACCTTAGTCAAATAACTAAAGGATTCAGAGAAGAGTTGTAGATAATTGTGTAGTAAACTAATTGTTTTCAATACCTTAATCAAATAGCTAAAGTACATTAAGTGTGCACTTGGGGTAAAATTATTAAAGGCAAAGTGTCATGTGCAAAATTCCTATCAATCAAATGTAACTCTGACTTGTCACAAGAATGTAATAAGGACATTGTCATGAATATACTCTCATATTTATTTACAAGATATCTATCAAAACCCAAAGAGCACAGGCATTGCCACCTCGTGGTTCTTGATATTTGCTCAACTGAAGGATCGACAGTAGATTTCAGAAATCCCGTCAATCCCATTGAAGAGCAGAAGGTCGCAACTAAGTACTATAACTCAGAGGTAATATTCCTAGACTCTTTAGACTATATCCTATTTATGACGATTTTATTTTGGAAGTAATATAAAATCTAGACTTAATTAATGCCATTGCTCAGTCAAAGTATTACGGGTCCTCAGTTAATAGTATAATAAGAAATAGTGTAATTTTTTTTATCAATTCTGAAGGTTTTAATGTGGAATTCCTATTGTTATTAATAGAAGCTTAACATATTCTATTGTCTTTAGACTGTCCTATTTGTGATGGTTGATGAAAGATATATATTTTAGAATTAATATGCATGCTTTTGATATAAAATAAACATGTTAGATTTGTTTGAGTATGTTTCTGTCCCAAAGATTTCAAGGAATATTCTAATATGTGTAAACTGTGACATTGATTCAACTTGGACAAACCAAAAGCCTTACAAGTCCTTGTCCTCATATGACAAGGCTAGTAATTATGGAAAATATAATTTAGAGACTCAGTGTCTGATGTATTAAAGACTTATATGATGATCTTGGATTGTAGATTCATGTAGTTGCATTTTCTTTACCCCATTTGTTAAGAAGGCACTGTAGTCTTTAGGGTTTAGGGTTTTAACATTTAGGACTATAGGGTTTTGGAAGTATTTCCATTAAAAAACAATTTTTTGGAGGATCGATGGGTCAATCAAGAACTAGAAATTTTGGGATTTGTTTCAAAATTTCAGGATCCACTTCATTTTTCATGGGATCTGTTTCATAGGCTCAGGTTCCATTTCCTTCTCCAGGGGATCTTATTCCATGGTGGATTCTAGGTGGATCTTGGTGGATTTGGATCAGAGCCACAGATCCTACACACAAGGGTGGCACATCCGGTGGTAGACCTGCAAAGTTATTTCATTTTCATTTTGATCATGATATTAGAATGGAATTTTTGACATGTTGTTTCCTATCCACTTTAGAAACATAGACATATATGCCATTGTATGATACTCTTTGTCAATGGTTTTAAGCCTTCGGATATTTTATTTCCCCTGGTATCTAATGCATGTTACATGAAATATACCCATTTTCCTTTGTTAGGAGAAAAATACAACCAAAACTCTATGTATTCCCCATCCATGTGCGGTTTTCAACTACAGACTTAATTGTCCATCCACATTTATAAAAAAATTTGGAGCTTTTTCAGTTTCATGTTGTCAAATTATCACAGTGGCCACACCCCTCGCTAAATGGGCTGGAAACTTTTAGACTACAAGTTGAGAGTTGCTTATGTTATTGGTCATGGTTTTAGGGTTTTTTATGTTAATATTCAGTGTTTATCCATGTTTTGGACATCACGTAGAACCTTGATGTGACTATCCATTGTTGAGAGGAAAAAGGTCAAAAAAGATCTCTATTTGTCAATTGAATTTAGCAATATTTGTGTAGATATACTTTGAGTTTTATCAAGCGTTTGGTGTTTTTGCTCTTACTTTTGAAAAATAGTCTAGTGTTAAGTAGTGAGTGTTTAGCCATGTTTTGGACATCATGTAGAACCTTGATGTGACTGGCCATTGTTGATATGAAAAAGGTCAAAGGAAGAGTAATAAACTAACGGTTAATTTAGGAAAGGAATGTGATCTCTGTGATGTTGATCATTATGGGTGAAGTAATGCGCATCCACAATATACATCGAAAGAAGCAAGGTGCATTGTAGAATGCATGTGGGGTATCAAGTCAATATACTAGGTAGAAACATAAAGGGGTATAAAAAATGTAAATGAAAAAATGGATACATGCAATATATAGTGAAAACAGAAGTTTTTTAAATTGGGAAGGCATATTGGGAGGGGGTAAAAGAACGATTTTGGGAGGTAATTTCCAATATTTTTTGAAAATAGGGGTATTGATTCACATGCTACGATTGAACGTGCTATGGCATGGTTTCACTAAGTGAAGACCTCATGTTAATAATAACCATATGCTTCTTGTGTACAAAGTCATATGACATAATTATAGACTACATGCCCAAATCTCATTCATTATGTATTATTAAAGGAAAGAGTATTCTCTTAGAAAATGAGGATTTTGCAAAGCATTAACTTAAGTCAATTTGTAGTAATAAAACACATAAGATATAAATGGAAGAGAGACACCACTATACGTGGTTCACCCCAACCTTAGGGCTACATCCACCAATAATTGTTAATCTTTTATTAACTTATTTAACATACTTGGCTCAACTGTTGATAAATATTTTCTTTTTTCCACATGGATTCCATCTTTAAGTTTAAGCTTTCAATATATGACTTGAATTAAATTCATTGAAATCTTAGCTCCAAGTTAATATTACTAGAGGGCTTTGTGTTTCTTTTAAACAATAAATGGGGCTTTTACATGCTAAAATTCGTTCATAAAGATTTACTTCTCATCATTGTTAATCTTTTTTTTCCTTAAACATTGATAAGAGATATATTCCCAAATATTAAGTTACTTTAAATGTGCTTCCTGAGAGAAGCTCTTTTTTTCAGAAGAAAAAATGCCAGTCTTTGTTATTCATCAGAATCAAAAGACATCTTATACAAACATCATGGAAACTTTGACAATCAGTCCATCAACACTCTTACAACCAAACAAAAGACATAATGATCTATGACAACCAGAAAATGGTAGGATCTAAATCACAAAGTCTGATCATATACAGACTTTCTCATCATTCCCGATAACTCGGGTCAGATTTTTCGAGCATATCTGGTGTCCAAACAAACATACATGCCAAAGAAATGCAGTGTCTAGCTGAAAGTCTTCTCAAGAAAGGCAGTATGTTCACCAAAACATATGAGAACCAATGCTGTAATTGATAACAGCCATCAAAAAAGAGTGAAATGTCCCTCTCCAAGGACCCTACCATCCATAGATTCAGTGAAATATCCAAGACCCATATCCAAATGCAATGCCTTTTTTGAAAGACCATCAGCTAGAGTATTGTGTTCCCGATATATATGATTGAAGGACACCGGTGGAGCCAGTCGCAGCATAGTGTGGATATCATCGCACCAATGTATCATAATGGGAACATCAAGGGTGGATATTCTGTTAACCCATGAGATAATCACAAGAGAGTCACCATATATCATCTTAATGGGCAGTCCCATCAATTGATAGACACGTAGGACAGACCAAAGTGCCAGGAGCTCGGCACGTGTATTGGTGCTATTTCCACAGCCAACCAAAAAGAAATAATAGTGGGTTTCACTGAGGTAGATCATAAACCCAGCCCCGCCCATATTATTTTTAGCTGCACCATCAAAATAGCCCACAGGAAAGGTATGGATGGGCTGAGGACCAATCTGCCTTCTCTTGACAGTTTTATGTGGGACCGGGTAGAGCGCAATAAAACAATCAATCCTGGTAATGAGTGAGGAGGCACAAGGTTTAATGTCTTCAAATATACAAGAGTTCCGAAGTAGCCAAATGAACCAGAAAATGACCACAGGAGTATAAATAAAAGAAGCAGATTGGTCGTGGGTGTTGTACCAGTGGGTTAAAGAGGACTGGATATTATCAAGTGGCCGGAAAGTAAAACCCAGACTGGCCGAGAAGTGGGAAAATATGTGTTCAGTGAATAGACACCGCAAAAACAAATGACCACAATCCTCAAAATACCTCTTACATAAGACGCACAGACCCAGTCCAATGTACCCTCTAGATTGTAAGTGATCCCAGGTGAGAATACGATCCTTCATCAGCAACCAAGTGAAACATATCAGCTTTATAGGTAATTTCGAAGACCACAACATATTCATAGCCCGGTTTTGAATCTCATCTGCATGTTCATAAATGAGGCTGTCATAGCAGCGAGCAGCAGTAATGGGACCAATATACTTATCAAAGGACCACAGGAGAGTATCAGTCTCCCCTCTCAAGTGTATTCTATTATAATTCAAGTCTCTGATATAAATATTCCATTGTCTGCTCCAGATATCACATAAATCAAGTTCCTCTGCTAAAAACCAACCACCAGTAGCATGATTTATAACCTGATCCAGAGTGGAGATCCCGTAATCTTCTAAATATGTTCTCAGCTCAAAAGATAGAATGTAATCTCTATCCATTCCAACAATTGGATCCGCCCCCACAAGTACCTTCTTCCCATTGCCAACCTGCCACAAAAGACCTTTTCCTATCCAATGTATAGTATTGACGAAACCTTTCCAAATGATAGATGCATTTGTCTGCCTAAAACATTTCTGTCTAAACCAAGTATGTAAAGGCAGATTTCTCATATATTTTGCCTGTAATAACAGATTCCATATGCCTTTGTGATTCATAGCAAACCAGAAATTCTTCATTCTAAGAGAAATACTGAAGAGTGGGAGATGTTTAATGCCCCAACCCCCAAGGGCTGTGGGTCTAGCCAACAAATGCCAATCTGCCAGGTGATACCTTTTATGCTGGACCGTCGAGCCCCACGGGAAAGAGAAGATGAGCTTTCTGAGTGAGTCCAAAATGGACGAGGGGATAGGGAATAAAACAAACCAATATGCAGGCAGACTAGTGAGTACAGCACGAATCAGAATCAGGCGCCCTCCCATAGATAATAACCTGTTAGTCCAGTGGGATATGCGATTCTCGAATTTTTTAATAAGCTAAAGCCAGTCCTTAACAAGGTAACCTGAGGGCTTTAAGAAGAAACCCAGGTAGGTAAAACCCAAATCGAGATGAGAGAATCTGTAAGGCATGATGCCAGATATTCTGTTCAACAAGTCTTCATCCAAATCATGATGTAGAAAGCAGGATTTCTCCATGTTGATCTTCATCCCCGATGCATCACAAAAAGTATCCAAAATGACCCTAAAAGCAGCCCAATCCTCATAGGTACCCATCCCAAATAGTATCACATCATCAACGAAGAGTAAATGGGTGAGAGATAGATTGGCCGATATCTTGATTCCTTTGATAAGACCATTTCGTTTGGCATCCTCAATCAGGAGGCTAAGTCCCTCAATGACCAAGATGAAGAGTAACGAGGAGAGAGGGCATCCCTGTCTAATGCCCCAGGAGGTCGGGAAGAAAGTGGAGGGTGAGCCATTGACGAGGACAGTGAAATTGGCCGAAGATATGCATCCCATAATCCAGTTTACACCCACCAGAGGGACCCCGATTTGTATGAGAATCAACCGGATGTAAGTCCAGTTGACCCTGTCAAAATCCTTAGTTAGATCCAGCTTGAGTATAAGAGCAGATTTCTTCCTCAATTTAACAGTGTGTAGGACTTCTTGAGTTATGGAAACCGGCGCATGTATCAATCGATTCTTGAGGAAACCAAACTGTTGTGTGGAAATAGAAGAATCTAAAAATGGTTTGAGTCTCGAAGCCGCGACCTTAGATATCAATTTATAGCATAAATTGCACAGAGAAATGGGCCGGTAATCCCCAAAACTAGCAGGATGTTCAACTTTGGGGATAAGTGCAATAAATGTAGAGTTTAAGGCCGGAGCAACTTTCCCCAGTAGACGAGAAGATTCCACAAGATTTACTAATGAGGGACCCAGTAAATCAAAAAAGTGCAAGTAAAACTCCACCGTCCAACCATCCGGCCCAGGCGCTTTGTCTTTTTTGAAGGACTTAAGGGCCCCCTCGATCTCAAAGAGGGTGACAGGGCTGGTGAAAGCAGTATGATCTGCCGCTGATAAAAAAGATGAAAAGAGGCTAATAACCTGGAGTTGAGCAGAAAGCTTGGTCAAACCATCATCCGCAAATATGTCTTTGAAATGTCGAACCCCCAGGGCCTTTATGCTTCCATCATCAGAGACATCATTTCCATCCTCATCCTTCAAACTCCATATGGCATTTTGATTTTTCCTAGCAGATGCAACCGCATGGAAGAACTTTGTATTTGCATCCCCCTGATTAGCCCAAGTGATTCTGCTTTGTAGTCTGGCAGAATTCAATTCAAAGTCCATATATTTATTATATTCAGCCTTTAAATCATTCATTCTAAATTGATGTTGCGGAGACAAGATAGCCGAATGTGAAGAGAGGAGTATGGATCGAATCTCTTTCTCCAGTTCAACGAAGAGTCTTTAATTCTCTTCATTTCCTCCCTGGTCCAAGCCTTAACCTTCTCTTTTAAAAGACGAAGCTGTGAGGAAAAAGCATGCATGGTATCCCGTGAAAGATCCAAAGGGAGAGAGGGCCAGGTCCGAAGGATGAAATTGACAAAATCTGCATTAGATAACCAAGAATGGTTAAATTTAAAAGGGTAAAGGCAAAGTCCCATGGGATCATCCCATTCCAATAAAACCGAGAAGTGATAAGAAATGCTGCACCGATGGTCCCAAACACGATATCTGTTTAAGCTACCAATAAGAGGTTCAGAAATCAAGAAACGGTCCAGTCTCTTCGATATCCCCTCCACCCCAGCCCTCCCATTTCTCCACGTAGGGCCGGCAAATGGAGGAGCAATGTCCACAAGATGGTGGCTCGAGAACAAAGAAGAAAAGAAAGGGCCAAGAGAGAAGCTCTCTCCCAAGAGAGGGCACTTCATTTATATCGAAGGTTAACTAAATAGTACCACAAAACTAAATACATCGTCCTATCCAAAGGATATTTTTCCATTAACACTATAACCTTCAATCAAAACTTTGAGACTAGAGTTGTAATTCTCGAATTTCAATAGATTTCGATCCATATGATTTAACCATTCAACCCTCGTCTCTAGTAAATATTCAGTATATACTTTAAATTGGAATGAAAACTCAATATATGCACATAAAGATAGGTTATCAACTTTCAAAGAGAAACTCAATGTTCATATAATTAATGCTTGGAAACCCCAACATGTCTATGTGACAATAATATCCCTTGGCCCCTTGGTGTCCAAAGCGTACATATGTGCAGAATGAGAACTAATCACATCAACATTTAGTATATGGGTTAAATATCCGAGCGGAGTCACCCATCTTTTCTTTACATTTAAGTGGAAGTTACCTTTCTCTTTCTAGAGGGGGTCGTATTACAAGGATACTGAAAAGATAGGGCTTCTTTACTTGAAGATGGCGATGTTTACAACCAGAATATGATTAAATGAACCTTGATGTTGAACTATAATGGTATTAATGGAAAAACACTACCAATATTATCAACACATAAATAGTTGATCAAAGAATGGATGTGGTTTTCTTCTTAGAGGTTTCCCTTGTCTACCAAACAACATGAAGATTCAATGAGGAAAACTATACGCCAATATTTAGAAAAGAATCTTTAATTACATGAACGAGGCGAACCACTCACAAAACCAATCACATTTTTCCTTTGTTCAGCTATCGCCCCCTTTTTCTCTTTTGTTTCCCCTTTTTCATATCTTCCAAAAGAAACCATAAAATCCCCAAACCAATCATAACTACGTTTTTTAACAAAAATAACCAACTCCTTATTCCATACTTGTCACCTCTGGGTGAACTCTAACTGCCGCATATCTTCAAGATTTTCTTAGTTTTTATAATTTATAAAACAAAAATTCACATGAAAAGCTTCCCCATTTACAAACAATTAGTCCCTTATATATGCATATTTTCGTTTAACCGTTCAGTAAATTTATATTATTTCTTTTCTTGTATCGTTATGAATATATGGTTAATTTCCAAATAAACTTATATGCATGCTTTACCTCCCATATAAATATCTTCTCTTGCACTTTTAATGGCCTCTCTTTTCACAATAGTAATAATAATAATAAAAGTAAAATAATAATAATAATAATAGTAATAATAATAAATTCTTTTAACTTATTTTCAACCTTTTTCTTAAAGGTAAAATCATGAAAATCCTTATCTCTTTTCAGTTTAAAAGTTCAATGATACCCTCAACATCCTTCTTGAGGTTAAAGTGATAAAAACATATATTAAGATCAAAATTAAATTTATTTATGACTACTTATAATCACTTGGATTTAAGCTATTTAATAGGCCCCATAAAGGTTCACTACTAGGTTACAGTAGTTAATTATCCTTTACTAGAAGGGAAACCTTCAAACTTAGGTTCTTAGGAAGACATCCATAGTCTATTAATTTTCTAGTTCGCAAGGCACCAAGATGACATTGTCATCAAACACATGGATTTGTAGCCATTTACTCCTCACCCTAGTGGATTCATGCCCCAATTTGTTCAACCAAGTCAATCCCTCAGTCTCCTAAGTCAACCAAAGCAATTCACAACTTAGGAAAATAAATAATATTACTTACAATTCTTTTACTGGGGATGTTACATACTCCCCCCCTTAAAAGTACACAGTCCTCAGTGTTGGAATCTTTCACCCTTTTGTCATCAACGTACATTTACCCTCGTTTCTTGCCTTTCTCAACCTTTTATTGTCACAAGCATAACAAGCTATTTCCAACATTATCTCAAAATATTTACATAGATATGATCTTTGTTAAATCGAGAGAAACATAATTAGGAATTTTCCTTGCAACATTGTTAAACACAAAAAATCTTGATGTAAAAGAATCATCCATACAGTTGTATCTCAACATAAATAATCATATTAAACCAATGTAACATGTGCATAATCATAAATTTCTTACACCTTGTGCAACATATGCCGATCAAAAGCATTACGAATGCACATAGCAATAATCCTTGTTTCTACATTGTCACAAGAAGATTCATCTCATATATAACTCTGCAGCCATTATTTTCATCATTCATCATATCATGGTGCGTAAAATACCAAAATCACACACATAACTTTTATATACCAGTGACATTCCAAGAATTTCTTGGTTGAAATATTCTTTTAGAAGTTTTGGCATGCATATATACATGAGGGTCATCTCCTCATGGAACCACTAGTTCACATGCAAGCCTCCTCAACCCGTATATATTTATTCATCTGATATAAGAACGATAGCCTTTATTGACTTTTTACAAATCTCATGCGTATCTCCTACATAGAATCTGGAATCCCACATATCTCTGATCCTAAAATATTAACATCACAAAACATATCACTACAAAATGTAACACCTCACTTGGGTTCTCTCTGGCAGTTCTGCTTAAGAGCCTAACACCTCTTCTGGGTGCTCACTGGTAGCTATTTGCTTAGGACTTTAATATCATAGAGAGCTCAACAGAGCCTAACACCTCACCAAGGTGCTCACTGGAAGCTCCGTACTAATTTTGTCAGAATTTCCAAAGACTAAACAGTTTAGATGCTCCAAAGCCAACAAGCTCAACACCAATCTCAATTTCTCTTTCTTAATCATATAGTTTAAATATCAAATTTTCTTCTTCCTCTTCGTGAGTTGGTTAATCACGTATACTTTATCTTAAAAATATCTCTTTAGTGTAGAAAGGTTTTCTTAGAAGTTAGAGACTTATAACCCACGACATCCCCCGTGGTCAACTCAAAAGTTTTGTAACTCTTTATCTAATTAATCTTTAGTTGTATTAATCTCAATCTTCTTATTGCAGGTTTTATATATATTCATATTTAGTTCTTTAGTTATGGTCTAAGTTTGGTAATTCCATAGTTCATTACATGCAATAATCTCAAAGCACTGGCAATTACAACAACATAAATTTGATATCATTTCAAAAGAAACATTGATTCCATGAAATAGCATAATCATCATAGAGCATATTCAATGTTCCAGAGCCTACCGCGGCTCCACATCAACCAATTTTTATTATTATTCTAATCATTCTTGATGTTCTTGATCCCACCAACTCAACACCGTATCAATATAGTAGCTCAAAAATCATGATGCTACAGATCTTACCTTCTCAACATCAAGGCATATTTATCTAAGTCTTCCATAAATCAAATAACATTATTACTCATCCAACATATTTAACGAGAGTTTATCACTATGCTTAATTTGATACTTCTAGTATCTATGCATGTATAAACCATTTCAAAATATTTTATGAAACAATATGCTTATCACAGATATGACATATACACGATTGATTTCTCAAAAACACTATAGTTACCATACTCAAATATTTCAATAAAAAAATTCAAAACTTCTCTGAGCATGTCCAATTATCTAAATGATGGTTTTCCATAAATGCAATTGTTTTATCAACTGATAACATCTTGCTAACCTTTCATAATAATCAAGGAATCGTACTAATTCTATATGTTACCTTTTCAATCGAGGGGTTTATCCTTTGTCCTCACTTTTCTCATTGATTCCCATGTGTCAGTGCTTCTTGCAACCATGTGCGCTTGCATTCTTTGCTCATAATGTTTTTCCAAAAATTAGTTGCATCATAATCTCATAAAACAAACTATAATATATATTAGCGAGTTCCTAATTTGAATGCTCATAAACTCTTGATGTAACAAGATGTACTTTGTATAATACCAATGCATTACTTTTGTTACCACTTAGTGTTTCAAGGAATTATGCAACCAGTGTGGACAACACGTGTTCCTCTACCTTGTAAGACACAAGTGTAGAACAAAAGAGCATAGCAGCATATCCTTCCCCTAGATAATCAATTTGATGAACATGAAACCAAAATCATACCTCATATCTAAGTCCTTTCATCCTTGCTCCAAAATTCCTTCTTGCAAACTTTAGTACCTGCAAAAGAGATTAAAAGACAAAAGCACAAAGTGAGAGCATCATGGCAAACCAATCATCTATGTTAGTGATCAAGGAGTCTAACAATATTTAATTGATATTAACATACATTAAATACAGGAAAGGGGAACACTTTTTTTTATTAATAATAAGAGTAAAGTTACAACCATAAATCCTTGATGTTGCTAGCTTTATCCTCTACAACAGATCTGCAATCCTTCACACTTACAACAATCTCTTTACACATAACCTCACTCTATCTTACCTCTAAACCAGATCTCAGTCCAACAGCATAAGGGTGCTTTCTTTGGCTTCCCCACACTCACTCCATGAAGGCTTCATTTATAGGCCAAATATCATGAGCTTCACTTGGGGAATGGATAGTAGGTGATCTCAACAGGTGAGGAAGGCGAATGCCAACTCTCCCTAGATAGTAGGAACAAGCTCCACATAGGATTTTGCAAGGAATCCAGAATGTTATTTTTTTCATGTTTTGGGTTGATTGGCACACTTGGCTTCAAGTGAAGAAGCATCGACGCCTTTTTCTCAACAAGGAGAGGCGCCAACAGCGCCTACTGCCAAAAGATAAAAAAGAGTCGGTGCACTTTTCTCCACTGGACATAGCACCGATAGTGCTCTATCATAATTGGGAAAAAGCGTCAGCCTCCCTAAGGATGGAAAAAAGGTTGCCAAAGGAATCTCAAGCTAGGATTCTGAAAGGAAAACATGCAACTGTGGAATTTTCAGGTGCAACAGAATGCCCCCCAAAGTATGAGGCTAGAAGGAAGTGATAGGTGAAATAATTTTCTATACATCAATCCAGTATCAAAGGCAATAAGAGATGAGCTTCACAACTGACATAAGACCAATAACTGACTTGTCTAACTCAACCATGGTTGCTGACCAATACACTGCAGATCCATGATGATGACCCTGTCATGGATACCAAGAATACACTGTAGATCCATGAACAAATGACATAGAGAGCGGAACATGTCTACAGAACATACAAAGTAGATCCATGTTATCCGAACCCAGTATGGACATAGCCACAAAACATAATTCAAATAATTTTCCATCACAACCTGAGGATAGACAATTATGCTGACGAAGCCTAACTACTCAGAGTCTTCATTCCAATATCCAACCGATACGATTCTAACCATGTGAATACATGTCTTGACGTCAAACATGGCAGAAACCACTTGATTACTGGTCATTGATGTAAACTGTTATTAAAGTGTGAGGGAAATCACCATTAATATCAATGATTTCTAAGGTACCTCGGTACATTATCCCAAGTGTGAATAGATGCTTTTAAGTCGAACACTTGATAGAATATTTCAATCAGAGTTCAATGATAAAAACCTACTGTTGAAGCGAGGAAACCTGATATTGAGGCATGCAGGCTTCAAGGTACTTAACTAGGTTTATAAGTCTAATTCCTGGATAATGAGCTGAATTCGACAGGAATAGACTCGTTGAAGGAGGGCCATGATGTTTCCCCCATCATCGACACGAAACATGGAACAAAATGTGATTTTTGAAGTGATGAGACAACCATGAAACTGACTCAAACATGACTAACTCGGTAAGAAGGTAAAGTTACTGATGAGTTGAATTTCGGAGGAGACATCCTCTGAACAATTTACGACATGACACGTGACTTGGAAACATTGACTTGATGAGACTAAAACCAGGTGTAATGCAAGGAATATGACAAAACATTTTTGAATTGACTCAAAGGAGTCATATGACTCACAAAAGTGGATCGACTCGGAGACAAGCTGAATACCCAAATTTTTAGATATGAAAATGCAAACATGAGCCATGTTCAAAGGTAGACTATAAACTTTCAAAAATACAAATGAAAAATATTCCCCTTTCACTTCATTTCCCCATCTTGAAGGATGAGTGCCTCTTTTTGTTTTTACGAGTCCAAAGAGGGTAACAAACACTCATTGTATCTCATCAAGCAATGAGTCCATTCTCACATATTTTACGAACCTGAGAAAGGAGGGGTCTATTCCCAGATAGGATCTTTCACCGTTTGATTTTATGATTTCAATGAAAGTGAACTTAGTATCGCTCATGTTTAGAGAGTTTGAACGAAGACGCAAGAAGACTTCAAAAGGTCATTTTTCGTAAATAGACCTAATCGGTCCGAAAAAGCGATAACCTACCACCGATGAGTTGATCATTGTGATACTTTTATAAGCATGAACATAACAAGTTTGCTTGAAAATATTTTTGTGTTTTTAAGGAGACTAAAAATAGCTTAAATATAACTTCGTAATGAGTTATCTTTTTCATAAGCCATTTTTTATGAGTTTGAAAAAGCAGCAAAAGTGGACTCGACACTCTTTTACTGGTTGTTTAACAAGCATGTGAAAAGTGTAAAAGACACTCGGTACTTTTTCATTTCCACTCTAAGCTTGAAAAAGACAAAAAGATCTTAAATCATAGCCACTTGGTTGTTTAAAAACACATTAAAGCCACCTCCATTATAAACTATATAAAACAAATAATAAAAACCCACATTATTAAAGTAATTTTGGAATTAAAAATAATTTCTAATTAAATAATAATACTAAAAAAGACCAAAATTGCTATAAATAGTAGGGAATAGTAAAAAATTTCTTACTATTGTTATTTTACCATTTGAATAAATTGGAGTTGGAGAAAAAAGAGGGAAGCTTCTCTTGGTGATTGTGAGTGCCATGGTCCATCATTTCTCAAACCGCTTTGAGGAGGTAAGTGCCAAAACCTTTCTTTTCTTTCCCACGGTGATGGTTTTTGTTTTTGACTGGAGATGGGGGTTCTGGGGGCATTTTGGAAGCCCAAAACATGCATTGGGAGGTGTCATTTTTTCCCTCCCATGAGCACGAGGATGTTCTATTGCGCTAGGACAAGTGCATCGTAGGCTCTCTGTCCATAGTCGACATGAGCGCCTAAACTCGGTGCTCTGCAGTGCTGAGATAAAGGCATCATAGGTGCTCTGTCTACACCCAGTAGAAGCGTCGGGCACTCTATTTGAGTAGGAAACAAGCATCACAGCTAGATTTGTTTTAAATTACCCCCCCCCCAATCCATAAAAATCAATTTTTTGTGTTTCCCCCATCCATGGTGTGAATTCTAATACATGTTTTCTATGTCTTGCATGTGCAAAACAATATCCACGCCATGGTAATATGGAAAGAGCATGAGCATGAAACAACAAATTTCCAAGTTGTGAGTGATCCGACCACTATAGAGGCCCTGCAGAACTGTGGGTTACTTAAATACTTCTGGCTACCAAACATGAAAGCTTATATACGTCTCTTGGAGTATATCATCGACATGTGGGATCCCGAGCAGCAAAATTTTGTGTTCGGGACCCACACCTTGCCTATTGACATTGAGGACATATAATTCTTGACTGGGCTGTCTCAGAGAGGGAGATAAGTGGTTCTATTTAGCCCATGGGGTGGTGAGTTTTCCTTGGATGATATGATTGACAATTATGGTGCGCTAAGGATGCATTCCCAATCTGGGAAGCTCCTTATCAAACAGATAATGGACCATCCTTTGAGTACAGTGATTTATGCCATCGGGAAAGTTGTTGGGACTATATTTGCTCACCTTACTACTAGGGCACACATTCTATATGCCCTATAGTTATCACACCTACAATATTCAACCGGTGCGAGGGCATGTTAGTCAGCTTGAAGGATCGGTTGAACAAGAGCAAGAGGGGGCAGCTCAAATGGTTTGGCTATGGAGCTGTGGTAGTGTATTTCATCCTACAGAGGGTGCCTCGTATGAGACCCCAGGTGGCTATGAGTAGACTAGATCCTGAGGATCCTAGGATGCTCAGATGGGTTTATGTTATAACCCGTCACGGTGGCGGGGTTTCCCAGGTTGTCTACGGATCAACCTTCTTTTGCTGGTTGAGAGTCCTGCTACTCATGATCGAGGATTATGCCTATGAGGGGGAATACTTCCACGAGGACCCAGAGCTTCCACTACCTGAGGGAGAGGATTGGGATGAGTGAGGTAAGAAAGACATTATCCACCACATTTTTTAATTTTTCAATTTTATTTAATTTTTATTTTGTAATGCTGAGACAAATCAAAATGGTTTGTGCAGACATTGGACCTGTTCGTCTAGCTGGGATGTCACCTATTGAGAGGTAGGAAAGAGTTAGAGATATGGTAGTCCATTGGTCTGAGGCAGATGAAGAGCTTGGAGATCTTGAGGAGAACCTATAGAGTTTTAATGTAGGGATTCCTGATGTTTCCAGTGATGACCTACCCAGGCGTTATCAGTGTCATACCGCGAGAGTCTCAAGACGGTTCACCAAGCTACTCCACAGAGTGGCTCGGCACAGTATATGCTACCATGAGCACCGCCATTATGACTAGTCTACAGAGACATTCCACATTTTTATATATGTGTTCATACTGAAAGCTTTGAGGCTTCAGATTTTGCCCCATATATGTATATTTTGAACTATGACAGTCCTGGACTTTGGGGGCACTGAAAGCTTGATGCTTCAACCCATTTTTGTATCTCAGATTTATAGTTTATATATATGTGTGTGTGTGTGTGTGTGTGTGTGTGTGACAAACTTTATTACAGGCGTGTGTGCAAAAATGTGACGTGTGAAAATTTACATGCATGCTTTTATGTTATAATGGATTTTTAATTATGAGCAATATACCAATCTAAGACATAATTAGCTAAGCAATCCGCAACAGCATTCAAATGTCTCAGAATATGTTGATACATGACTTGCTGAAAATACCTTTCTAAGATTCTAAACCTTCAAAATGTACGAAGGAGTAGGGCATTCCAGAAGGTGTAGACTTGATTTAGCTGTTGAACAACTAGTTATGAATCTAGGTAAACCATAATCTCCCTTATATCGTTAGCTAGGGATTCTATCAACAATCCAATCACCACATGATACTCTGTGAGATTTTTGGTGCAGGGACCTAAACAAAGTTACAAACACCCCTTGAAATGACCAGATCACCTATAGAAGAGTACAGTACCCAAGCTGTTGATGCAAGATTTAACGTGTAACGATTAGCACCATTCACGAATCTAGTAAAAGTGGCCATCTGTCCATTAGACATAGGGCATACATAAGTAGGGTTTGAAAACACATCTTAAATCATACAAGAAACCACACTTTTCAAAACAAAACACACAACAATCTATAAATAGTATTTACAAAGAGCCTATGCTATATGACCTAGGCATAGTATCTTTTAAGGTAGATCCTGTTACGGGGCTCACCCGGGGATGTCCCATTGTAGTCTACTAACTCATATGCACCCTTTTCAAAAACATGGCTAATAATGAAGGACCATGCCACATAGATTTGAATTTCCCTCCCCCCAGCTTATCATGCTTCTGGTCATAAGTCAAGACCATATCTCCTTTATTGAATGAGCGGGGCTGAATGGTTCTGTCAGATTGGGTTTTCATCCGTCGTTTGTGTGCCTCATTTGCTAAGGCAGCATCGCGGGGAGTTTCATCAAGCTTATTTAGATACATAAATCATTCCTATTCTATAGTGGTGTTAGGAAAAAGTTCCACAATGAGCTTTAGAGAAGGGATCTTGCATTCTATCGGGAGAATTGCTTCCAATCCATATACCAGTTGAAAAGGTGTGAACTTGGTGGAAGTATTTACACTGGTCCTATAGGCCCAAAGTGTAGAAAACAGTTGCAAGTGCCAATTTGATTTGGCCTGCTCTACCATCCGCTGAAGCATGGTTTTCAACACTTTATTTATCGCTTCAATCTAGTCGTTGGCCTCAAGGTAGTAAGGCATATATTTATCATGGTGAAACCCTAACTTTGCACTAATTTATGCCATTATTTTTTTCTATAAGTGTGACCCATGATCGGTCACAATGGCCCTAGGAATCCCAAACCTAGCGATGATATGGTTAAATATTGAACAACACAATTGTTTTCTCATCTTTGGCATATGTGGGCATAGCCTTAGCCCATTTTGTAAAATAGTCCATAGCCACAATAATGTATCCATGCCCCCCAGCTGAGGTAGGCCTACAATGCACAAAGTCTATGCCCCATTTCGCAAAAGGGCCAACTACTATGACAGGGTGGAGTAGAGATGGATGGGTGTGCTTCTTAGTGGAAAACATTTGATAGGGAGGGAATTTATTGACAGTTTCAATACAATCTTTGAAAATCAAGGGCCATAAATACCCTGTGTGCAATATTTTCAGGGCAGTAGCCAACCCAGAGAGATGGCTGCCACAAGCTCCATAGTGGTAATCATTTAAGATGATTTCAGATTCTTCATGTGTAAGACAACTTTGTTGGTTGTAGAGCCTAATCTTACAAGTCTAGAGATATTATTCAGTTGTGATTGTAACCCAGAAGTACTGTACACTCATTCCCCCTACCTTGGGGTTCGGGGGCAGTGCGCCTGAGAAAACTGGGGGTTGGGGGTGGAGCCCCTGGAAAAAAAAATTGGGATGTGTGTTGGCCAACAGTATTGCGGACCCATGGTATTGGGTTAACCCTAGAATTTTTCCCATGGTATTTCCCCTATAAAAGAGAGCATTGTAAATCGACTGGATATGGTATTGTATTGTACTGGAAGAGAGACTGTGAGAGCATGAAGAGGAAGTGCAATGGTTTTGCTGCAGGGTGTATCCCTTCATATTTCTGGACTGTAATAAAAGGACTGGAAAATCTCTTTGTGGACGCAACCCATTATTTGGGTGAACCACGTTATATATGTGTCTCTCTGTAATGTTTCAATGTGTTTTGCATCTTGTTTATTGATTTAACTATATATCTGTTATTGCTCTGCAGTCCTATTTTCTAACAATTGGTATCAGAGCCAAAAGGTCTATTTGGTTGGTAAACTCATAGGAAAGAAGGGTTCCTAGTTCAAGTGGGAGCAATGGAGAAAGAAGGAAAGTTTAGGATCGAGAAATTTAATAGCCAAAACTATCAGTTATGGAAGATGCAAATGGAGGACTATCTGTACCAGAAAGATTTGTACCTGCCATTGGGCAGAAAAGCAAAACAACCGGCGGCTATGAAGGATGAAGAATGGGAGGTTCTTGACAGAAAGGCACTAGGAACAATACGGCTATTCCTGGCTTCGTCAGTGACCTTCAATATTTCGAAAGAAAAAACAACAGAGGGTGTGATGAGCGCATTGAGTAAGCTCTATGAAAAACCCTCGGCTTCTAACAAGGTATTTTTAATG
>LPNX010104456.1:464040-497501 GCA_001517045.1 Pseudotsuga menziesii
AACAGAGGGAGACAAAACGATAGAGGAAGGAGCCCAGGAAATCGTGGCAAGTCCAAAAAGGGAAGATCCAAGTCCAGATTCGAAAAAATAGAGTGCTGGAACTGTGGTAAGAAAGGACATCTAAAGAAAGATTGCAGAGCACCAAAGAAGAAAGGTGAGAGGCAGCAAGAGACTACCCAGGAAGCAAATGTAGCAGGTGATGTGTTACAAGATTCTTTTATTCTTGCATTAGATAATACTAGTGATTACTGGGTAGTAGATTCAGGGGATTCATGTCATGCTACACCCCATAGGAAATTCTTTTATGATTATGTTCAAGGTGATTTTGGGCATGTGTTATTGGGGGATGATGAACCATGTAAAATTGTTGGAAAGGGTAAGGTACATATTAAGGTAAATAATGGAAATGATTGGTTGCTAAAGGATGTAAGGCACATTCCTTCAATGAAAAGAAATCTGATCTCAATAGGGCAGTTGGGAGATGGCGACTGTTTGTCTAAGTTTGGGAAAACGTGGTGGAAGGTCACTAAAGGATCAATGGTAATTGCAAAAGGATATAGGATAGGTACGTTATATTTATGTCCTCATAATACTGATTATTCTATTTCTGTAGCTTCCACAGAAACAGGTGCAGCGTTGTGGCATCGTAGGCTTGGCCACATGAGTGAGAAGGGGATGCAGATTCTCCACTCAAGGAAACTGCTTCCAGATCTGAAGCAGGTAAGTTTGGAATTTTGTGAGAACTGTGTTTATGGAAAACAGAAGAGAGTTAGATTTCTCAGGGTTGGGAAACAAAAGAAGAGTGAAAAGTTAGAGCTTGTCCATACAGATGTATGGGGACCAACTTAGGTACAATATCTTGGTGGCTCTCATTATTATGTTACTTTTATTGATGATGCAACTAGAAAAACTTGGGTTTATTGAATTAGACATAAATCTGATGTGTTTGATACTTTTAAGAAGTGGAAAGCTTTGGCTGAGAATGAGACAGGAAAAAGGTTGAAATGTCTCAGATCTGATAATGGAGGCAAGTACTGCAACAAGGAGTTTGACAGTTACTGTTCACACAATGGGATTCACAGAGAGAAGACAGTCCCTAGAACACCCCAAGAAAATGGTGTGTTAGAAAGGATGAACAGAATGATCATGGAGCATGCAAGGTGTATGAGATTGCATGCAGGGTTTCCCTTACAGTTTTGGGATGATGCTGTAAACACTATTGTTTATTTAATAAACAGAGGGCCTTCAAGTGCTTTGGATGGTGGCATTCCAGAGGAGGAATGGACATGTAAACAGGTAAAATACTCATTTCTAAGAACTTTTGGTTGTGAAGCATTTGTCCATATTGATAAATATGATAGAACAAAGCTTGAGGCTAAATCCAAGAAATGTACCTTTATTGGATACGAGGTTGATGATTTTGGTTATCACTTATGGGATCTTAAAAATCGCAAAATCATTAGGAGTAGAGATTTAGTATTCAATGAAAAGGTCATGTACAAAGATCAGTTGCAGGGAAAGAAAGAAGAAAAGGAAAACATAGAGTACACAGTGCTTGATGAAGTCAAAGAAAATGAAGTTCCAAAAGCACTAGAAAATCAAGAGCAGCAACATGTACCTGAAACTCCTGCAACTGTAAGAAGGTCTAGCAGGTTAAGTAGACCCCCTGAACGATTCTCTCCTTCACTGTGTTATTTATTGATGACTGATTCTGGTGAGCCAGAATGTTTTGAAGAAGCAATGCAGGTAGAAACTAGAAAGAAGTAGGAGCAAGGCATGGATGAGGAGATGGACTCATTGGTAAGAAACCAGACTTGGGATTTGGTTAAGTTGCCTGCAGAAAAAAGGGTATTGCAAAATAAATGGGTTTATAGGTTGAAGGAAGAAGATGGAGGAAAGAAGCGGTAGAAGGCTAGACTTGTTGTAAAGGGGTTTGCACAAAAGAAAGGTATAGACTTTGATGAAATATTTTCTCCTATTGTTAAAATGACTTCAATTAGAACTATTTTAAGTCTAGTGGCAGTAGAAGATTTGCATCTTGAATAATTAGATGTAAAAACGACATTTCTCCATGGGGATTTGGAGGAAGAGATTTATATGCAGCAGCCACAAGGGTATGAGGTCAAAGGGAAGGAGAATTTGGTTTGCAGGTTGAAGAAGAGCTTGTATGGCCTGAAGCAAGCTCCAAGGCAATGGTATTTAAAATTTGATAAGTTTATGATAGAACAAGGTTATATAGATGTCATTCTGACCACTGTTTTTATTTCAAGAGGCTAGATAACGGAAGATATATTATCTTGTTATTGTATGTGGATGACATGCTTGTTGCAGGGTCTAACATGCAGGATATAAATGTGCTCAAAAGAAAAATAGCTAAATCATTTGCGATGAAGGATTTGGGTGCTGCAAAGCAAATCCTTGGTATGAGAATAACAATAGATAGGAAAAATCGCAAATTGACATTGTCTCAAGGTGAGTACATAGAAAAGGTGTTATAGAGGTTTAGAATGTAGAAGGAAAAACCAGTCAGCACACCTTTGGAAAACCATTTCAAACTAAGCAAGCATATGTGTCCAGAGACACAGGAAGAGATAGATTACATGTCCAAGATTCCCTATTCATCAGCAGTTGGGAGCTTGATGTATTCCATGGTGTGCATAAGACCAGATATTGCACATGTAGTGGGATTTGTGAGCTGGTATATGAATAATCCAAGTAAAGAGCATTGGAAAGCAATACAGTGGATTCTCAGGTATTTGAGAGGTACCACTTCTCATGCATTATGTTTTGGAGGTTTAGACACTGTTCTATAGGGATATGTTGATGCAGATATGGCTGGTGATAAAGACAACAGGAGGAGCACCACAGGGTATGTGTTCACTGTAGGTGGAACAACAGTAAGTTGGATTTCAAAACTACAATAGGTTGTTGCACTTTCAACAACGGAATCAGAGTATGTTGCTGCTACAGAGGCTAGTAAGGAGATGATTTGGTTTAGAGGTTCATGGAAGAATTGGGTAAGAAATAGGAGAATAGTAGGCTGTACAGTGACAGCCAGAGTGACATTCATCTTGCAAAGAACTCAGTTTTTCATTTGAGGACTAAACATATAGAACTCAAGTACCACTTCATAAGATTTGTTCTAGATGAAGACTTGTTAAAACTGGAAAAGATTCACACTAGCCAGAATCCTGTAGACATGTTGACAAAGGGAGTAACTAGAGAGAAATTGAGTTCCTGCTTAGTTTCTGTTGGCCTTAAAGCATGAAGGTGAAAAGAAGAAATTTGCTAAGTCTAAGGTCCAGCAAGTACAGTAGCGGTAGAGCTGCTGTGATTAGTCTGCAAGTGGGAGATTGTTGGTTGTGGAGCCTACTCTTCTAGATCCAGAGATATTATTCAGTTGTGATTGTAACCCAGAAGTACTATACACTCGTTCCCCCTACCTTGGGGTTCGGGGGCAGTGCCCCTGAGAAAACGGGGGTTATGGGGCGAAGCCCCCGAAATTTTTTTTTGGGATGTGTGTTGGCCAACAGTATTGCGGACCCATGGTATTGGGTTAACCCTATAATTTTTCCCATGGTATTTCCCCTATAAAAGAGAGCATTGTAAATCGACTAGATATGGTATTGTATTGTACTGGAAGAGAGACTATGAGAGCGTGAAGAGGAAGTGCAATGGTTTTGCTGCAGGGTGTATCCCTTCATCTTTCTGGATTGTAATAAAAGGACTGGCAAATTTCTTTGTGGACATATCCCATCATTTGGGTGAACCACGTTATATCTGTGTCTCTCTATAATGTTTCAATGTGTTTTGCATCTTGTTTATTGTTTTAACTGTATATCTGTTATTACTCTGTGGTCCTGTTTTCTAACAAACTTTGCAATATAGAATCAACACCATGACAGTATAAGATATCATTCAAAATGAGCTAGTATTTATCCTAGTGGTAGATGCGACAACGCTCATTGCGAGTGGCGGCGGGCTACTATTGTAGAGTCTGGAGATAAAGAATAATATCTCCATACCATGGATTAATCGTACTAATGAGAAACAACTATTCATCAAGAAATGAATCGATGGGCTTTGTTTCCTTCGTAGTATGGGGAAGGTCACATATAAGCTCAGTAAAAACAAGGGACTTCTTGGAAGTGTTTTAAGCAAACTCCAACTCAAATTCCTGGAGGATAACGATCCATCATGAGTATTTTCCCCCAAGTACCTAACGTGTCAAAACGTAGTACATGGGGTTAAAGTCAGGATAAACAGTAGTAATGTGAAGCAAAATATAGTGATGAAACTTCTGGATCATGATGACTATGGCTAGAGCTTGTTTCTCCACATGTGAGTATCGGGTTTCGGAGTCCAGAAGACTCTTACTAGCATAGTAAATCACATGCTCTAGGTCGTGTTTGTCTGTTTGAACTAGGACCATGCATATAGTTTACAGGGATGCAACCACATATAGAGAATAACCCTTAGTATAATCTGGTGGTTGCAACACAGGTGCATGGGTAAGAGCATGTTTGATATTTTCAAACGTGCGCTGTGCGAAGTCATCCCAGACATAAGTGTATCCTTTTTAAGAAATCGCATGAAACCATATGTCCTTTCTATGACACTTGTGGATTGTATTGCATTGTAGAATTCTTCAAAAGGACTAAGTGATGCAGATTGAACAATAGATTTGTCTTTGTCTACGATAGAGGTAGAAATCATGTTTATGGATGCAGTCTGCGAAAGCAGGAGGAGGATTTGACAATGGAAAGAATCCCATGAGTGAAGAGTATTTAAGAAGGCTGTAACACCCCGGTTTTGACCCCATTTGAATTTAATAAAATGATGTAAATAATCATGGTGTGGATCTAGGAAAAATCCCCACCATTGATTTAGTGTTATGCTTTGGCAATTAAGGCTGGGCCGGTGATATTTTATGCCAATTGAACATTTAAAGTTGGGTAGTATGTTAAAATTGAAATATTAATTAAAAACCTACATCCATATATGTCAATGCAACTAAATGAGATGGGGGCATGATTTTCCTAAGGATAAAGGAGTGGGGGATTGGAAGAGTGTGGCAGAAATTCGAAATGGGCATAGCACCATTTTTGGAAAAACATTTTTTTTTCTTGAGCAAGAAAACACACAAATGTCTTCCTTTCCCTCATGCATGGACGTTTCACCGTCCCCTCGCGATTTTGACTGGGGGTAACATTTTTTGAGATCCCAATATTCATTCACGCATGAAGCAAAACCACTCTATGTCTGAACCCTGGGGGATTCTCTCCAGTTCGGTGATTTTGTTTTCCCTTCATGATTTTCTCTTGTTCGAAAATCTGTTTTCTTTCATAATTTTGGTTTTCCTGTTCCGCATTGTTCTCTTTCACATTTTTCTAGTCCAGTCTGCCAGTCGTTTTCTTGAACAGGAATTCCCTAAATCTGATTTGGTGTCTTTGATTGAATTGACCAGTAACGTTTTCATTTTGGTATTTTGCAGCAGTTAGTCTGGCACCGACAATGCTCAGAGACTCGTAAATTATTGTGTGCATGTGTAATCCTTTTCCTTTGTTATGTTTTTTTTATCCAAGATTGAGATCGTGGTGTGTGCATCCTTGTGTGGAATCTGAACTGATAAACCCATTTGTTGGCTTGGTTGTGTCTCATGTGTTTTTGGCTAAGTGTAACCCATTGTCTGTGTGATTCTGATAAACCCAACTATGTTGGCTTGAATGAGTCTTAATGTAGCCTTGGCTATGGGGAAAATATGCTAGTGCTCCTTATTCCTTGGGGAAATCATGCCCAGCTCGGGGGTGGTAGTGTTGCCGAGAGATTAAAGATCACATTGGCCTATGGTTGGGTGGAACATTGCAGCAGTATAACTGGTTGCGGGGCAAGCTTCTTTCAAAGATAAGTAATCCCTTATATTTTATTTTCGCGATTGTATATTGTTATGAATTTATATGAACATGTTAAATGATGGAATAGAATTTATTGGATTAATGTATTTGCTTCCACTGTATATTGCATTATGCATATGTTTATACTTACGAATTTTTTATTTCAAGGAAATTTTTTTATATATTATGTTCATGGGGCTTAGACTTCTCGGGTTGATAGATGTTGGTGGGTCCTCTCCCCAGAGTAAGGGTTGGGGACGTGACAGTGTGGTATCAAAGCTTAAGGTTATAGCTTTGGGCCTTAATGGGCCAAGTTAAAACAACTAACAGAGGAAGGATCAGCCTAAGTGCTTTAGCAAGAAGAAGCTCACAGCAGCAGACAAATAAAAATCTTCAAATTATTCTAAGTATCGGAGAAAACCTTTCTTTGTGTGGCGGATGAGAAACCTGAAGGGAGCCACAATGATGGCTATGACTGTCTCTCTTTGTCGACACAACGGGAAAGTTTTGTCATATGAGCCGCAGCGGTGACAGAAAGAAAAAGAGTGAGCTGCTATAGCGGCTGAGTCACCCATAAGGAGACGACGAACGTCAGGTGAGACGAGCCGACGAAAAATTTCTGAAAATTTTTCTAAGTATAAAATTAGCCTGCCAACCCAGTTAGCTGAAGTCGGCTTGATAAAGTGGCTAAGATGTTTGAAGATGAGTCGATACATCGGCTGGGATAGATGGAATTGAGTCGAAATGGAGGTCGCATTGGCAAGATGGAGCCGGCAAGAAGGAAAAATTTTTCTAAGTGTGAAAATCTTCTTTATTAGCTGAGAAGAGTCGATGCTTAATGGGTGGAAGCTGAGAACCGAGCCGCAACGGTGGGAAAAATTCAGGATTCAAGCCGCAACAGCAGGCAAAATTCAGGATTCGAGCCACAATGGTGAGCGGAAGTCGGGCTTCGAGCCACAACAACAGGTGGAAGCGGGGACCTGGGCCGCAACGGTGGGTGAATGCCGATATTTTCGCCACTGAAGATGAAAGACGAAGGAAGAAAGAAAATTTTTCTAAGTGTTGGCTTGGTGGCAAGAGTAATAAGAAGAAGGAGATGACGACGGTGGGAAGAAAAAGAAGATCGAGCCGATGTGTGGCGAAAGAAATTTGAAGATCAAGTCGATGTGCAATGGAATAAATTTGAAGATCGAGCTGATGTGCAGCGGCAAAATGTTGAAGATAGAGCCAATGTGAAATGGTGAAAAGATGAGGATCAAGCCGATGAGAAGCAGCAGATGGAAGATGAAGATGGAGCCGCTATGGCAGGTGAAATTCGAAAAATTTTCCAACGTAGTGGAAGGAGACGTCGGAAGGAAAATGAAATTTGCTCTGAAACAGAGATCTTTAGCAGGTTTTACAATGAGATCTACAGGGTCATAAAAATGGAAAAATGGCAGCATGGTTATGCGCCATATTACCACAAGGGGGCCACGACCCCCATCGTCCCCCTGAGATAGTCTTTCTTTGTGAAAGAAAATTATGTGTTTTGACAAAGTTGTCAATATGAGATTTTTCCAGATGAAGGCAAGTAATTATGAATTCATGTGAATGATTATGCAGATAACAAATTGGTTTATCAACACATTTTGCAAAATCATATTCACCTTCAAAGGAAACCTTCCATAATATAGTTGTGTGTAAAAGTGCAGAAATTTGGTGAAAATTGTCATTTTAGAAGTAGTGTAATTTTCACACCTGAAGTCAAAATGGAGCATGTCAATAGGCATTGGAAAGCTTAACCAGCAGAAATCAATGGTTAATCACCAGAGTTTGAATGAGAGAACATGAAATCGAACCAGCTATTATGTGGAAGAGGAAATTTCATGCAAAGATAAGGGATTGGAAAGGGAAAATTCCTTAACCCCTGTCTTGCTAACGATATTTATATTTTATAAGCTTTGTGTACATAAAATTATGGCATGGGAATGCTGAAAATGCAGATATTAGATGGATGGCATGAATATGTACTATTTGTCATATTCATAAACAATGCATAGTGCATGAGAATATGTTTTTGCACGTATATGATATTACATATTGGTAAAAGTAGTGGGATTTTACATATGCAATGAATCACTAATGGTAAATATTGTGGTTGATAATCAGTATTGGTGATGGTATTGGTGGTAAGACTAACGGAAACAGGAGCATGGTTGAAGATGTGATGATGTTGTTTCCTGTGACCAGCAACCTTATGAAGAAAATGATAAGGCAGCAAATCCACGATCAAGAAGTTGGTGGGCGAATTCTGCAATCTTCCGTAAGAGACCAACTAAACTGGTAACATCAAAGGTGTAAATGGGATCCATGCAGGTAATGGTTTAATTATGATGATTGCATAAGTGTTGAAAGGGGATTGGGTAAGAATCCATTGAACTATATTTAGTAATCATAGAATGGTATGCATTTCGGATTGAAATGCATTCATGTGAATGACATTCATATAAAAATATATCATGCCCTATGTATGCTTGTTATTAGCTTAACAAATGAGGATTGGTGGTCTTGATTATAGTAATGCATCCTATATTAAGTAGTCATGGTTAGTCCATAATATGTTTGAATGCATAGCATTCATGAATCAAAACAAGGTAGCATTGAGTGGATATGCATTAAGAGATTTTATAAATCTTGTAGTTATGCATTGAGTGAATGCATATGAAAAGTTTGAGTAAATGTTATAAATGTGCATGCATAAGTGTGGGTTCACATGTTGTGTGTCAGTGCATGAATGCATAGGGATGGTGCGTGTGTTATTGAAAACTAAATAATGAATGAAATGATGAATTGATGATAATCCTAGGATCATTTCATGGGTTGTTATGAATGCAGAATAGTAAGTGCATGAAGAGGGTAGTCGTGATCGATGGGCTGTTAGAATGCTCCGTGGAAGGGAAAAGTTGTATAAATGATATGACTGTGAAATAATGAGTATCTAAAAGTTTCAATTAAATTGCATAAATGATGTAACTGTACCATACAATTTTAGTATGATAATGATTCACGTGAAGTAAATGCATTGGTGGTATTGATATGTTAATAGCTGGAAGTGTTTGAATTCTAGAGTGTTATAATTATGAAAATGCTTCAGTGATTGTTGCAGCAATGAAATATTATATGCATAGAGACTTACAAAGTGTTTGGCTGATTGAAGTTCAGATTGCAGGTAGATTGTTTTGGGAATGGAAATGTTGTTAAGTCCATGATGAAGGATGGAATCTACCATGTTAAAGAACCAAACCTCATGAGAAGAGTCTCATGGTTGTAAAAATAGTTTATGTGCAGAACAAATAGTCAATCTGGACTTGTAGATTTCAGATTTGAGAATTTGTTGATAATTACTAATCATCGCTGGCTTCCATAGAATTGTGTCAGGAGGATGTAATGTAAGTGGATGTTCATGTTATGCTAGTAAGCATAAAATTATAATGGGAAGAGTGATACCACTTACAAGAGACAAACAATATGAGGATAGCCTCATTGCTAAGCAAATCAATTTCTGTAGTAGACAGAGTTGCAAATTCTTATTGAATTTAATTGTTAGTGCCATTGATTGGTTATGGAACAATCAGATTTGAATTGTATTGTTAAATGATGTTGATTGTTTGGATACTTGATAGGTGTGCCAGGAATACACATTGTAGGAAGACCATGTGTGATGGCCTGCAGGAGCCAAACTTCATGGGAAGGAACCCATATCTTGGAAATGGGTTTCGGGTGAACTCCATTGGATATTTTGGTAATGTCCAATATGCACTACATGATTGGTAAACAATATGAGTGAGATGGTAAATATTATGTCAGTAAGACATATGTGGTATATGGAATGTAAAAAGGAGTTGGGATGGAAAACCGAGGGACTGTCAACTCAGATAAGGGAGCCCCCATTCCTCATTAATAAAGAAAGACTACATCTACAAATGGATAAGTATTCTGTGACCCTAGCTAAGAATATGCATGTCCAATTCTTAGAGTCAATATGCAAAGCATGTTTTGATATTATTTCCATTACGGCAGACTGCTTGAGTATGAGTAGGGCCTACATGGCTCACATCGAAAAGGGGTGCACACTTTCCCTATGTCGGGTCATGATAGGGTTTTCAATATTTACTACACCCTAGGGAGTGGACACATTCCTGGTGTTTCAATACTTGATAGTGAATGTTATGAAATATGGTTACAGTTTTAGATCAATAACGCTGATGAGTTTTCTTATACTACTTGTGTTGTCAGCCTAAACAGATGCAATTTGGTGTTGCACATTAAAGAAACAAAAGTAAAAGGTTGTTGTGAGGGGTTGTGGTGTAAGGGTTGATGTGTATGAAAGGATGTTGTGGAGTTTGTAGGGATTTTGATGAAGGGTTGTGAAGGTGTTGATGAAAGGGTTGTTATATGCCTAGGGCTCCATACTAGAGCCTTGACCTAGAAATGGTCATGGTGAAGTTTCCTTCCTCGGCATGAAGGTGTACTGGTTGGACATTAATTATTTGATGTTGTGAAACAGCCTACGTCCTGGACTAAAATACAAGTCCGAATTAGAGGAAATTTCAACTCAAAATGGGCCTCCTAAAAAAAATTAATGAAATAATAGTTAAAATAATAAAATAATATTTATTAATTTTGGAGGAAGAAAAGAAAAAAAACCGCTTTTTTGTTTGTATTTTCAACATATCTCCCCATGTTTTTACTTAAATTTCAATCTAGAGAGCTCGTTGGATGTGGAATTAAATTCTGCATCCAACAAGTACCCACTCGGCATACTTTTGATGGACCCCGCTACCCCAAAAACAAGAAATACCTGAAAAATGTGATGATGACATCATCATCATGTTTTTTCAAGTATTTCTTATTTTTGGGGTAGTGGGGTCCGTCAAAAGTATGTCGAGTGGGTACTTGTTGGATGCAGAATTTAATTATGCATCCAGCGAGCTCTCTCGATCGAAATTTGAGTAAAAACATGGGGAGATATGTCGAAAATACAAACAAAAAAAGTAGTTTTTTTATGTTACCTATCCCCAAATTTATATTAAAAAAATGTTTAAGACCTATACGGTATTTCAAATTTAAAGCAATTTCATTGGCTAACACATGATGACATGGAATTTGAGTTAAAGTTAAAAGGCCCATTTTGAGTTGAAATTTCCTCTAATATGATAGGCAATCCCAAGGCTTAGAAAGCAAAGCAGGACCCTGCAGAGCAGAGAGGAAATGCACAATACATATAAGTATTTGGTTATCTTGCAGCTTCTTGCTTATGAATATACATATGTATATGATTTGGTTATGATTTTCTAAGCTCTTGTTTAGAGATAAACCCTATGAGAATAAAATAAACATGTGAATCGATTCAATGTTTGAGTGTAGGTGTTGTTGGGAGCAAGGAATGTGAAGGAATCCTAGGGATGCATGTGGACATGTGACCGTCCTAAAAGAGCTCAACATGAGAAGTAATGAAGAGGGTGCTAGTGGGACTTTGTGGGTCCTAGCAGCCAAGAATTGTAGACAAACCATGTGGAGGGACTCCATGGTTGAGAGGTATGGAATAGACCATAGACAGTAAGTGTCATAGCCAAGAATGGTAGGCCAAGCATTCACAATTAAGTGAAAGAGGCTAGGAGCATGAAAACCACAGTGGTGGATTGGGTTCCAAAATTCAACAAGATGAAGAGGAGAAAAAATCTTACTACTCTCTCTTTCCTTTTTTCTTTATTGATGCATTTATAAAATCAGAAAATTTTTGAATGCATGTATGGCTGAAAGTGGAGTGTGTTTATTTGGTTGAAATAAATTGTGAATGCTGAAGTAGTTAATTCCCTATCAAAGAATGGACATGAATGAGCTCATGTGCCTGTTGGGAAAGCATGAAAAGTATGAAATCTTCATGGATAAAAACTTGGACTACCCATGTCAATTGGGAAATAAATTGACTGATTTTAATATTTATATTATGCTTGGCCTAACAGAATTACAATGATGCATTTCACAGGTGAGAAAAGTGAAATCCAGTTGTGCACATTGACCATGGAAGCAGACCAAAGGATATTGGACTTGGCTACAAGTCTCCTTCAAACAATTGCCAAGACCCAAGAGAATATTGGAGAGATGCTCAAGATACAGAAGAGGCAAAATGAGATGAACCACAAGGTTTTGCAGGACTCTATTTGTCTGCAAAGGGAGGTAAAAAGCATGTTGGAAGCAATCCGGAAGATAAAAGAAAGCGGATCACTGATGAGGTATTCATCCAATCGATCCATTAAGAAATGTCCCAGACATGAAGGCTCAAAGGAAATTGAGTAGGAAAAGATGAAGCAGCCAGTGAAATGTTGGAAATGTGGAGGACATCATTGCCTCTGGGACTGCCCAACAAGGGAACATGAAGAGGGTAGCAGCCATAAAGTTTCTAGACTTGGGGATGAGATGAAGGATCAAAACCAACAGGAGAAGATTGTGGAATCCAAGGACTTGGTATTGAAGGTTCAAAGTGAATTATAGAATGCAGGGAAGATCTAAAAAATAAAAATTTAAAAAAAATTGAAAGTTTCGGACATAGAAATTGTATATGCATTCCTAAGTATTGGAACACCAAGGACGATGTTATTCTAAGGGGGAGGGGATTGTAACACCTCGGTTTTGACCCCATTTGAATTTTATAAAATGATGTAAATAATCATGGTGTGGAGCTAGGAAAAATCCCCACCATTTATTTAGTGTTATGCTTCGGCAATTAAGGTTGGGTCAGTGATATTTTATGCCAGCTGAACATTAAAAGTTGGGCAGTATGTTAAAATTTCAATATTAATTAAAAACCTACAGCCATCTATGTCAACGCAACTAAATGAGATGGGGGCATGATTTTCCTAAGGATAAAGGAGTGGGGGATTGGAAGAGTGGGGCAGAAATTTGAAATGGCTAGAGCACCATTTTTGGAAAAAACATTCTTTTTTTAATTTTCTTGAGCAAGAAAACACAAAAATGTCTACCTTTCCATCACGCATGGATGTTTCACCTTCCCCTCACGATTTTGACTAGGGGTAATTTTTTATGAGATCCCAATCTTCATTCACGAAGGAAGCAAAACCTCTCTATGTCTGAACCCTAGGGGATTCTCTCCAATTCGGTGATTTTGTTTTCCCTTCATGATTTTGGTTTTCCTATTCGACATTGTTCTCTTTCACGTTTTTCTCCAGTCCTCTAGTTGTTTTCCTGAACAGGAATGCCCTGAATCTGATTTGGTGTTTTTGATTGAATTGACTAGCAATGTTTTCATTTTGGTATTTTGCAGCAGTCGGTCTGCTACCGGCAATGCTCAGAGATTCCTAAATTACTGTGTGCATGCATAATCCTTTTCCTTTGTTACGTTTTGTTGATCCCAAAATGAGCTCATTGTGTGTGCATCCTTGTGTGGCATCTCAACTGATAAACCCATCTATTGGCTTGGTTATGTCTCATGTGTTTTTGGCTAAGTGTAACCCACTGTCTGTGTGAGTCTGATAAACCCAACTATGTTGGCTTGAATGAGTATTAATGTAGCCTTGACTATGGGGAAAATCTGCTAGTGCTCCTTATTCCTTGGGGAAATCATGCCCAGCTCGGGGGTGGTAGTGTTGCTAAGAGGTTAAAGAGCACATTGGCCTATGGTTGGGTGGAATGTTGCAGCGACATAGCTGGTTGTGGGACAAGCTTCTTTCAAATATAAGTAATCCCTTATATTTTATTTTCGCGACTGTATATTGTTATGAATTTATATGAACATGTTAAATGCTGGAATAGAATGTATTGGATTAATGTATTTGCTTCCGCTATATATTGCATTATGCATTTGTTTATACTTATGAATGTTTTATTTCAAGGTAATGTTTTAATATATTTTGTTCATGGGGCTTAGACTGACTAGTTTGATAGATGTTGTCGCATCCTCTCCGCCGAGTAAGGGTTGGGGATGTGACAAAGGCCTAATCTGATATTCTAATACTGTGGGGTAGTCAGAAGTGGGACGTTGTTTACATCATTGGAAATAGCATTAGGAGTAATGAAATCTAACTGATCTATAATAATAATCCTTCCTTGGAATGGGAATTGGACGATCCAGAAAACGGTCGATGCTACGGCATGCATAGAATAAAACCAGTTACGACCTAGGATTATGTTGTAGTCCAAAGGAGCACCAATGACTTCAACGTGGATGGAGACTGATTTCCCCCCAGTTCAATCTGGATAGAAGGCGGTAATCCATAGGGTTTAAATATGTGACCATCAAAGGCCTTGAGTGTGGTAGGTGAATGATTAATCTTGGGGGAACCAATGGCTCTCCAACAAGACAGAGAGATGACCGAAGTAGAGGCTCCCATGTCCAAAATGGTATGACGGATATTCTTTTCAGTAATTTTGGTGGTTAGCTAGAAATACAACTGATGTGAGAGCCTTGTTTTAAAGCCATCCAGTTTGAAAGCAGTGATGTTACTATTCTTAGGATCCATAGCTCCAAGTTCTGTGAGCAAATTTTTTCGGTGGTTGGGACAAGTTTGGAGTACTTCAAGGGTCGACATAGTGCATGGTTCATGGACCAAATATTCTACAATGTTATAGTATTGGGCAGCACATGTGTTAGGATTAATAACAGACTTATGAAGCATACTCTTGGGTGGGAAAAAAATTGTCTCAGGTATAGATTTTTCAATATGAAGACCATTACTAGGAGGAGGTGTGGATGTTGAGGGTTTTTCGGATGAAACTTCATTAGGTTTATTCTTGGGAGGGGGGTCATAACTATGTTCTCTTGTATTCATATTAATCATTTCACTGGACATCATTTTTACTTCATTAATGGATGAAGAAGGCCCATGCAAGGATTGATGATCAATCAATTGCAGTTGGGTGGGGAAAGGGTCTTTGAGAACTACCTGGGGTAGGTGAAATTTTTAAAAACTTGTTAACTTCCTCACAATGAGGGAATTCTTTGGTGAAATGATCACCTCCACATATTAAGAAGGGATATTTCACCTTTCTCTTACCTTTGGAATCGACATCAAGATTTGGTGATTTATTACCTTCCTGTTGATTATCATGTTTTTTCTATTTATTCATGCCTTTCTTTTTTCCACCCAAAGATTCAGTGAATTGAGTCGCATTTACCTCAGTGGAAGCAACAGGGGAAGGTGTAGTTTTGGATGGTGGTGCTGGTTGACTTACTAGTGTAGCGGGTTGAGTTTTCTTCTTGGTACATTTTGTCATCGTTTGTGTTTGAACCAAACCAAGGATGCCATCAGCAAGTGGTTCAGTTGCAAGTCTTGGTGGATCAGTTGTGATTTGAGGAGCATGGGGAATTAGATCATATAGAGTAAATGATTAGGAATAAACCAAGTCTAAGTACTAAGTGCGGCTAATATCTTTCTCCTTCATAAAAACACCTCCCATGGAAACATCTCTAGCAATAGGGGGAAGTAAGGATTTTGTGAACCAATCAGTAAGAAACTAGTCAGGAATAGGGGCCTTGATTAACCTATGTCTTCGTCTCCATTCATGATGTGATAGGAGATATGTTTTGAGGTAGTTTGTCAAAGCGAGGTTAACAGGTCTATACCTGTCTCATACTGGATTGGTCACTAGTACAAAATGAGATATTAGTGACCAGGAAACCAAAAATTTTGGTCACCTCATTTTTTTCAAGGAATAAATGATCAAAATTGATAAATTTAATTGAGCTAACTAAAAAATAACAAGATAAATGACCACTTTTGGTCACGGGATAAAAGTAAAATAATAAAGACCAAGATAAATGACCAAATTTGGTCACGGGATATCTAGACTAAAAGTGACCACATAATAAGTGGTCATTTATTTGGTCATTTTTAGTTGTGGATCATTCTCTCAATTGAAAATTACAATTTTGACAATGAATTTGTACATTTTACTAAATTCTAAAACTGCAAATGGATTCAGAGACCCCCTTTCTTCCATCTACAGTGTTTGAATTTAGTAAATTGTAGACAACCTCATGTGTCACAACTCCACTATTGACACCAAATTAGCTATGACGGTGTCCTAGCAGTGAGCTATGGCTGATATACTTGAAAATAACTATACAAATATACCTATATACATTTTTCTTAAAATATTTTATATATAAATAATATTAATTATTAAACTATTTGCATTATAAATTAAAAAAAAATGTTGATAAGTATTTTTTTACTATATACTAATAATATATATATATTTTATATTATATAAAATAGAAAAAAACAAAATTTAAAAAACAAAACAAGTTAAACAAATGAAAATTGTAGTCTACCATGTACCCCACCACACCATATTACTGTAACTCAACAATTTGGGTTTTGGCACCAGCATGAATTGGTGGGTGCCAATGCAGAACAATATTTCCATATCATTACCATACCATAAGTGTCCTTCTAAGATCACATTTCACTCAAGCTCAAGGCAATGGTTTTCAAGGCTTCAATAGCACAGGGAATGTTTCAATCTATGGTCATCCCAAAAATTTCCCATTTATTGTTTTTGGTGTTCAATTGATATCACAATGAGAAAATTTTATCCCTATAACTATGAAATTGCTTCAGAAATGCTGCATGCCTTTTGGGATTTGTCGCAGACATTGCCTCAGTTTTTTGTGCGTGATGGTTTTTCTGCTAACAAGTGACTTGAGTGACGAAATTCAAATGGTTCATTTAAATTTGTCTAGATGTCTTGTGTACATATTTGGTACCATGTTGCCGGGATCGCAGGTACCCACTTCACATTTAGTTCCCCCCTTCCGTATTGCCAACCTATCACAGTTTCAATTTGCATATGTTTCAATCTATGGTCCTCCCAAAATTTTCCATTTATTGTTTTTGGGTTCAATTGATATCAGAATGACAAAATTTTATTCCTAGAACTCTGAAATTACTTCAGAAATGTTGCATGCATTTTGGGATTTGTCGCAGACATTGCCTCAGTTTTTCGTGCATGATGGTTTTTTTGTTGATGAGTGACTTGAGTGATGGAATTCGAAGGGTTCATTTGGCTTCGTCTAGATATCTTGTGAACATATTTGGCACCATGATTCCGGGATCGCAGTTACCCACTTCACATTTAGTTCTCCCCCTTCCGTATTTCCAACCTATCATAGTTTCAGTTTGCATTATCCATTTGCATTTGATGTAAATAAGTATAAATAAAATATTACATATTTCCCGCATAGGGGGTTCCCATATTTCAGTAGTAAACCGTCTATATTTTATGTACCTGTGGGGATTTCAATACCCATAAGTTAAAATGTTCTTATACAGATCGAAAGCTATGAGTTCTCGATCGATTTTTCATGTAGGTGTTGGGGACTGTTTTTTTTTTTTTGAGCTAGTTTATGGGCATTTGTATTCTCTCTCTGGCTTGGGACTTTGGAGGTATGCACCACTAGAACTAGGCATAATGGAAGGATTCATAATGTTACTTCTAGCATTGAAGATAATCATTCTATTACCGACTGATGAGCCATTCCCATCACTTCATTCGCAGGGTGGGAAAGAGGGTCAAAAATCTAGGAAAAGTAATAACCCCCAGTTGATCCAAGATACAAAAAATGGGTTGTGATCATCTTGATGGATAGATAGATGCCTTGATGGAATATTTAGTGTCACCACCACAGCGAGCACACCGATCGATGCTTGTACACTTAATACCACACCACACCACACCTTGACATCTGATATTATGAAGGTAGGAGGGGGAACCTTGGGCTTCTCTGCTCTAGAAGCCTTAGCATTCAATAATTTTTTCTCTATGCTTTTTCCAAGATTTTTCCGCTCGTTGGAGGATTATTTTATTAAGCAAGGAGGGGTTTTGCATCCTTGGTTTTTCCGGGACCTTCCTCATAAATAAGGGATTTGGCTATGATATTTTTGTTTCCTCCATAATTCCGTTTTCAAAAAATTGTTCTTATGCCCGACCCTTAAAAAATAACAGTAGGGATTAAAAACACTGGGATATGTAGGACTACCGACCCATAACTTAGACTAACCAATATACAGAATATGTGAAGCCAATAGACCAATAGACCATGAAACTTGCTTTCTTTTCGTCTCGATACTGTCCTGCGCTTTGTGGATTTTCTAGGAACGAGAAGGATATTTAGGTAGGCCCCCATGTGCTATAAAATGCAGTTTACTTTGGCTTTGATTTTGCATTCATTTTGGCCAGGTATTCGCATTTTTATCAGCAATTTTCTCATTTAGGAATTTTGAGTGGGTTCGATCATGGATACATCCTCGAATTTGGTCTCTATGTTTATTTACATCTTTTTTCAATCCTTCCCCCTTCTGCAGTATTCAACTTTGGAATGTTTTTCGGTGAATATTATGGTAGGGTTTGGGTTTTAAGGTTTTTTTTGGGTTGAACATGGTAACAATCTTTCAGGAACATGTTTCCTTTTGTTTTACGTAAACAGAAGGAAAATGGGAATTCTCGGGAAATGTATGCTATTGTTCCTTTTAGGTTTCATCACGGCCTAAGCCCCAAAACATAATGAGCTCTGTAAATGCGCATGTTTTGTCGATTTTAAAATTTTCACGAATTTGTGAAATTGTGAGAATGGAAGTATAGATGACAAAATTAAAAACAATGTATTTCCCAATAGCGCTTTATAAAAATGAAACCCGTAGTGAACTCAAATATTATTTATAGCTAGGAATGATACTAAATTCTTTATCACAATTATAACCATTAGTTCAATGCATAAATTCATCCATAATCCATTTACATAAATCATTATCTACAATATCTAGTTAAGAATAGCAATGCATAAGAGACACATCATTTTATCCCGAGAAACCCTCATGGAGAAGAAAACCCAACAAAATTACTTAGAAGAATCATGTTCAACAAAAAGTACAAGGAACCAATACCAAACCCTAAACCAACAAGGGTTTACCACATGAACAAAACCCTAAAGACATGTAGAAGAAAGAGTACTTATCTCCATGAATATGACCTTCAAACCAAGGTGTAACCAAGCATCTTCATCCAATTAATACCAATAAATACCAAGAAATACCAAGGAGGTGTTCCTTCATGTCTCATGAAGGAACCCTAAAATACCTTTACCTTTTATACCTTGTGCAAGTCCAAGAGGAGCCTTCCTTCCTTCACCATGCACAAAAACAAGAGCAACAAGCCTTAGATACTAAGGTCCTTCAAGTTTCATCATAAATCACACGTGTACTTTCAATTACACTTGTAATATTCTATTGTTAGATATAACTTATAAAAAAGCTGATACTGGATGTCCATTGCATCCAACCATAACTAAGGACTACAAAACAACCTTACACAAAGGCGGTCCTAGTCTCATAAAATCATGTTTTTGAGAACACAAATGTTAGTCAACACATTCAATAGCTAAATATTATTGTTAGTCAGATCTCAAGACATATATGCACTAGAAATACTATGTATATCATCATATAGAGAGGAAGGACTTATCTGATCAATATGACCCTTTTCATCCAATTAAGGTTCTAAGCACATATGCTGCAACGGAACAAATCCACAGATCTTTTCAAGGGTATCAATCACAAGGCTTTATCATGCATCCAGGAATCTCTCTCTACCAGACCTCAACATGAACTCTATCACCTGTCATATGTTTGAATCTTCAATAGAAATAATAGGAGAGATACCCCAAAATATGGCAAGGTCAGCTTGAAATATGAGCTTCAAATATAGTAGATGACTATCCAAATATATATCAATCAATGTCCTCCAAAGAACTGAGAAAGTCCTCAAAATCATAGAAGAGAGGATGTTATAAATTTGGTAATGGCTCTTCAAGAACCTACTCTAATTCTAGGTTGATTTTCTTCTACAGTTCTAGTAGCATTTTTATCACCTTAGATTATTTTCACATTTATTGCCATATAGCACTCCAAAGGGGTAATGGATGGTCAAATATGAGCAATCTCGAGGCATATGGAAGGCCAAGAGTCAAGTGGTTTAGACACACATCAAGGAAAACTCCAAAAATATTTGGACTTATGCACATATCCCGATGTACGCGGGTTTGAGGTCAATATCCGCGTATATACGCAAGAAAGGGATTAAAAGTCATGTACAACAAATAACAGGTGTTTTTAGGGATTATCTTGGAAACATCAAAGGTACAATATTGGTCCATGGGGTCCAAAGGTTGTGCAGAGGGATAGGGAAGGCCATAAATGTGTGGTCAACCATGTGTGGTAAAATCAGCTGTAACAAATTCCACCTAATTTGTGAGGTTAGAGGGGTAACATGATGGTCGAAATACATTATAAATCCATCCCAGAAGTGGAGTGATGAAGAAATAGGTGGAAGAAATAGCCATCCATTAGTATAGTACAATAATCAATCTCTGCAAATAAATATAGCAGTCCTAGATACATAAGAGTACAATGGCCATGAATAGGCATGATATACAAAATGTGATATGTATGGTCATCGCCACGTAAAATATATAATAGATCAGAATCTCCATGATGAAGATATATAAAGGATCAAGATATCCATAGAAGCTAAAGATATACAATGGATCAAGGTCTCCATAATGGTTGAAGATATCTGACATACACTGGAATCAAGTCATGAGAGCTGAAATCTTATGAACAGTGGCATGAGAAAGGATGTAGCATATGTGGAATGCCACCAATCTAGAAATTCTTCTACACAAACCGCTACGAGTACATGTACTACTATGTGAATAGAGGTGTCAAGGTCGAACATAGTAGTCCATCGTATGATTACCGATCATTGATGTATATCGTTAACAGATGCGAGATCACCCACCAATAATGAAAATGGGAATCAAGGTACTAGAGTGCAATCTAACAAGTGCAAATAGATGTGTTGAGGTAGAACACTTGAAAGAACCCATTGATCAGGGGACATTGATGTATTCCCAAAACTATCGATGCCGAGAGAACCTACCACTGATGACTCTAAGTCTCAAGGCACTCAAATGAATCTAGGCTCCTATCCCAGAATAAATGATTTGAATTCAATGGGATGGAATCTGCTAGAAGGAGGGAATTAAGGAATCCTCCATCAACCAACACGAGGTACTCAACAACGATGTATAATGTGTATGGAATTGAACAAGATGTGCACGGACTAGTAATAGTATAGAGAATGGCTGACATGCAAAGTCAAGACAACTAAGGAATGGCCAACTCAAGCTTCAACTTCCTTTGAACAAGAGCATAAAAGTGAATGGTGACTGAATGTAGGAAGCATAGACTCGATATGAAAAATTGGGACATCTCTGCGACATAGGAGGCATCAAGAGAGGATCCATAGGGACTGGAAGCTTAACTAGTCAGTGGAGATAAACTCATTGAAACAAGTACAGCTCCTAAAGTCAAACTATTAACCCAACCAACGGATGTGATATATAATGCTCTATTCGAAGGTGAAATGACTCGACTACTGCCAAAGATAACATCTTTTCCTGTTTGTCTTTATAGTTACAAATCTAGGAGGAGACGAGTGTCAGGGGTCAAACAAACTAGTTCCAGGCAACGGGACATTACTATTCTCAATGCAAGGAAACATGTGCAGGATAATGACACTCCGGGGAATGTCCCCTCCCAGTAAAAAATGAGGTATCAAGCTACAAAAGATATATAAAATGGCTCTGCTTGGCTAGACATTAGACAATCCCAGGCTATATGGTCGATAATCAAAGTTAGGAAAGTCGGGGTAAGGCTCAATAAGGCAAGAAAAACGCATGATAATGCAATTACAAATTGACATATACAAGGGGAGTCCAAGGGGAAAAGGCCAGTATAAAGTTCAAGAGGATTATGAAGCTCTTTCTCAAAGTCATGGTGGTACTATAAAAGGACTCCCACACCCTAAAGGATAAATATTGGCATGGGCACCAAATGCAAAACAAGATCTAACTAGGGTAGCCATGTATGGGAAATCTCTACCATTCACAACATGTCACTTCTAAAAGCAGTAAGAAAGTTTTGTGACAAGATAGAATGGGTTCGTAAATAAGGTTATGCGAAGTGCAAATGGATATGCAACCTAACCTAAATGCTAGTTTAGACATAATACCTGAAATAGGCATGAACGGGTCAAAGCCACAGTCAAACTGCACTCAAAACAAGATCCTACAACATCAAATTAGTTCAAACGGTCCAAAACAGTCAAAAACTATAGAAAGTGGGTAAAAATTTCAAAACATTTGCTATAAATAGTAAAAATTTAAAAAATTTCATACCATTTGAATTTTTTGCCCAACATAGTGCATTTGAGCTCAGAACTTTAGAAGCAAATTCTGGGAGCATCATCCGGTGGAATCCCTCCTCATTTGATCCAGGTATATTCTCATGCTCCTCTCTTTCATTTTGATGCAAATTTTTTAAACTTCCATGGTCAATTTAATTTTTTGAGCCATCCTAAATTGAGCGTTTCGGCCCACGTGAAAATTGGGATTTTTTCTGCGTATAGGGCTTGCCATATGTGGAAAATGCACTAAAACCCGTGTGCATACATGAATATTTTGGAAACAGTCACATACAGGGCCATGAACAAGGATTTAATGGGAAAATACTGATCAAAAACTTGGTTTTTTGTACCGGATGGTACTAGAGTGGCGAGAGAGAGAACATGGTGATGTTGAGGAAGTTGTTCAAGTTGATCTCATGGCCCAACAAGCATTACGAGCATGTGGCTTATACAAGTTTTGGTGTCTTAGTATCCTGAGGGACAAACCAAGACTACTCCAGCTGCTGGTAGACTATTGGGATCCAGATTCTGAAACATTTCAGATAGATGGGATGTTGCTCAGCATTGAGGTTGAGGACATTTATCATTACAGGTTTGTCCCGACGACGGGAGGTGGTGAACCTTCGATCTTGTGGGCTAGGAGGCGGGCTGACCCTCGATTAGTACATAGCGGTGTACTGCTTCAGAGAAGGATGGGAGTCAAATCCCAACAAACTCGATTCAAATTCTGGGGCTGAAAGCCATACTTTTGGCCTTAGGCAGGATTGCAGGTTTAGCTTCACTCCACCAGGCCTCATTGCTAATGATGTTCTATGCGGTAGTGTATGTGCCCTACAGTATATGACTAGAGTACTACACTGTTGAGAAACATGAAACAACAATTCAGTGACTGCAACATGGGTCGAGTGCAGAACTTTGGGTTTGGCAGCATATTGAGCACATTCTTCTTTGAGCGGGTGCCAGGGCTAAGCCCTAGGATAGAAATTTCTCCACATGGAGTTCGAGATCCAGCTCAGTGGCGCTGAGCTAATTTCATGTGCAGACTGGGAGGTGGCAGGGTGGCGAACCCCTATCTAGCAGAGTTCTTTCCATGGTGGCGGAGACAGCTGATCGTCATAGATGACTATCCCTATGCATGGATTGACTTCCACGGTGATACAGACATTCCCTTACCTCCAGGAGCGCCTTATAGAGACATAGGTAAATAATCCCAAACCCACTTTTAATTTTTGAATTATAAATTTCTTTTGTGTTTTTTGATATATGAAATCAAAAGACGTGTTTTTGGTGTGACGACACATAGTGACAACCTGTCATGTATATGCATATGTAGGACCATGATGGCTGGATGGTTTCTCTCGTCATCTACGGAGGGGAAGAGGTGATGAGATTATGGGTGTGGATGCGGAGCGGGCGCTCCAAAGCATCCACACAAACTTTGTTTGATTGACACATAGAGTACCCATGGCGCAAGTTGAGGACTTTCCTAAGGCCATGCAGCGCCAGTTGGTTGGAGTACCACGAGCATGGGTTCGACTATTTTACCGGCTAGCTAGAGTTGTAGTGTGCTATCATGATCAGTACCCTCCTCCTCCTCAGGCTTAGAGACCTGAGTGTACTCATTTTTGTATGACCATGTATTTATATTTTGGTGGCTTGGAAGCCCCAATTTTGTATATGACACTTATGTATTATGACGTCACTTTTTAAACTTAATGAAAAAACTTTTATCATGATCAATTTTATTTTATTTGCATGTGTGTAACATGTGTTTGTGATATGCCACATGGTCTATGAAGCAAATGCCAATCTAAAACATAGTTAGCATATGATTCAACAACTTGATTAAAAATTCTTGGAACATGAATGTATGTCATAATCTCAAATTTTCATTCTAGCAATCTAACCTGTAAGAATCTTCGTAATAATGTCGGATCCCTAATACGATACAAGCCATTAAGTTGTGAAACTACTAACTGCAAATCAAGACGTACCTAAAGAGAATGAACACCATGCGAAATGGCATCACGCAATAACTCAATAACGACACTATATTCATAAACATTATTTGATGAAGGCCGCAAACATATGCCTCCTGAAGACAATACTTGACTCGTAGGAGTATAGATCACCCAAGTAGCTGAAGCTGATTTTTGAGTGTGACGGCTAGCACCATCAACGAATCCTATGTAAATGGAAGACTCCATCGACATCTGCCATAAAAAATGAAAGCTAATCAACAAACTCGATCATCATAAGAAAACCTATGCAATGCAAAACTGTACAATAATATACAAAAAATCAGCCCTGGATGAAGATCATGCATAGTATTTTTTGAGATAGAGCCCATTTCTAGGCTCTGCCAAGGCTATCCCTTGTTAGAATTTTTATCATTCAAGCTAGCATTATTTTAGGATCTTATCTAAGAGAATAACATGCACAGCAATAAACACAAGAGACAAAAGACACAGAATTTTCCTCAGGGAAACCATAAAGGAGAAAACCCTCAACTTCCTCAGAGATAGAATGAGCACCAATAGCAGCAGTAAAACCCAAAAACATAAAGATGATCTCCACAGCTTCTCTCTCTGTCTCTCACTTGAGAGAACTACTTCTCTCTCACTCATGCACCCCAATGAGTGAGTGTGTATGTGATAAATAGAGAGGCTCACTCTCTATTTATATTCTTTCGTTCACTTAATTTCCACTTTAACATGTCGGCCCCACTTAACAATTACATACTAGAGCTAACATATATAGGAGAGTCTAATAACCCTAGTGCCCCACAACTATGTGGGGACTTTTCCCTCTGATCAACAAGGAGCGTTAACCTTGACACAACTATGGGGACTATTGCCCTAACTTACAGTGGAGGGTTAACCTCAATGAATTTACATGACTTTTTTACATTATTGAATCTTCCGATCAGAACATTAGGGCATGAAATGACTCAATTACATTATAGATACTTCCTGGAATAAACATCGGGGTACAATACATAAGATATACAAATGAATACATTCCAAAGTTACAAATACATCAATACTTCCTCTTAACTAGGAAGGTATTCTCTCGACACAATTTATCAGCACAAGTCTTCTTCTCTGTATCATTTGGATCATCATCAAGTCATCTTTGTCCTCAATTCATCTTCATCTTCAAGTCATCTTCATTGTCAAGTCATCTTCATCATCAATTCATCTTCATTTTTAATTCATCTTCATCAAGTATGGATCATCACTGGATCATCATCACTTGATCTGGATCGTCACTACTGGATCATCATCAAGTCTAGATCATCACTTCATCTGGATCATCACTGTTGGATCATCATCAAGTCTGGATCATCACTTGATCTATATCATCATTGCTGGATCATCATCAAGTATGGATCGTCACTGCTGGATCATCATCAAGTCTAGATCATCACTTGATCTGGATCATCACTACTGGATCATCATCAAGTTTGGATCATCACTTGATCTAGATAATCATCAAATATGGATCATCACTAAATCATCATCATCATTAGTGCTTCTGCTATCTCAATCAAATGGTTCTATCTCTTCATTCTTCTCGTCACAGGAAGTTATACAAAGCTAGCCCTTTTTCATGCTAGTTGTAGGCCTAGCTTCCTTGTAGGTATTCTTTAGTGCTTATATCAAACCCTAAGTCAGAATGGCCCACCCAACACTTAAATATGACCTCATCTTGTCAGAAAGGCATGCCCAACACTCACATCTGACCTCATCTTGTCAGAAAGGCCCAGCACTCACATCTGACCATGTGTAAACACATTGCACCAGAATGGCTCAACACTTATATCTGACCATGTGTGAACACACCGCATCGAAAGGGATTTGTACTTACATTCGACCATGTGTGAACACACTGGATTGGAAGGTCTCTACACTTACATCCAACCATGTGCGAGCACACCGCATCGGAAGGGCTCTGCACTTACATCTGACCATGTGTGAACACACCGCATCAGAAGGGCTCTTAGTCCCAGACTGAGGATTCCTGGTAACCGACCATGCGCCTCCATTCCAAGAATGGAATTCAGCATTTATATCTGATCATGTAGGAACCAATCCTATAGTCACAGTAGAATGGCTCAACACTCACATCTAACATGGAAGGAACCAAATCCTCTCACCATGACAGAATGGCTCAACCCTTACATCTGAACATGGAAGGAACCAATCCTCTCACCATGTCAGAATGGCTCATAGACTCATCACTTCCCCTTGGAGGGAACCTCAATCTGGAGAACACCAAGCTTCTCCTTGAAGTACTCAAACTTCACTTTGGCCATTTCTAGCATAGAATCACATTAGGGTTGATTACATTTAAGGATAACCTACTAGATTTTCCAGGACCAATTACATCCGAGGACAACATACAAGTTTGTTTACATCTGATCAACCTACAAGCTTCACCCAGATTTATGCTCAGACAACCTGTCTTACCTACTATGCTAGAACTCCCTCTTTCGAGAGATATCGATATGGATCACATACTGGAGCTTCACTGCTCTTCTCTGCATCATACAAAAAATGCAAGCCAGATCAAGCAAATCAAATAATATTTTTCAAAAGAAACATACTACCTCCCAAATAGCAAGTGGCAACATCTTTTGCCTCAGCTATACTCAACACCATGCAAGACTCCATCCTGCCAAACCAAGAGAGCACACTTGATCCCATACTAAAGTAGCACCTCGAAGTGCTCTTCCTTTGTCCACACCTTCATGCCTAGAACGTAGTGCATCATCCCCAAGTCCTTCATCTAGAACTCAGCAGCAAGTCTTCTTCTTGCAAATTTAATGAGTTCCTCTTTTTTGTGAGGAACAAGTTATTGACATATAACAGGAGCATCACTGGTATTCCGCCTTCAACCTTGAAGCAAAGGTTGGAATCCTCTTTACTCTCAGTAAATCTGAGATTCATTAGTAATCTGTCCTTCCTGTTGTACCATGTTGAACCTCAGGATATTATGTAGTTAGTCCCTCTGAAGCGAAGCACCATTCTTCCTCTGTCTTTCGTACTCTATGCATTGAAACATTATGTACCAGAGTGACAAGTAGCTTCCTCTGCTACTAATATTCTATGTATCCATCTAGGATATTTGGATACCAAGATCCTCTATCTTGAACTTTTTCAAAAGTTCTTCTCGCACCCATCTGTGAGCTTGTCATCCTCTATAGACTTTCATCTTCAACCTTGTAGCAAAGGTTCAGGTCTTCATCAAGCTCCTCATGTATGTGTTATCCCATGGGTGTCTTCTGAGATCGTATAAGGACTTATTTCATTTGCACACATGTTTCTTCCTGTCATGTGTATTTCTAGTGGCTGCAAATGCCTCTTCATAGTCTATGCCTAGTGCTATGAATCTTGCCTTGTATCCCACGATGTTTCCATCTACTGCATGATGGAACTACGAACTTACCGTCAAATATTGATACTGCATCCTATACATCATTCTTCTTGAACTGGTCTTCCCTTTCTTCTTGGCTACTTCTTCATAGCTGGAAGGCTCTGCATCAATGATGTCGCTGCATTCGTTATATTATTCTTAATCTTGAACTGTCGTCACTTGTTCTTCAGAACAAGTCTCATCCTTCTTTGCTTGTAGGTTATTGTACGTGATCTTTCCTACAAGTCAAATGCATTTGTATGGTTAGAAACATTTCATAAGGCATATTCATAATGGCAAACTCTTATGCATAAATATATGATCATCCAACTGTTTTAGCCAATACAACATTCATCCATATCTCACGGAAACTTTCTAGATGCCTTCCATCTCTACCAAGACAACATTGAGATTGTGCACTAATCCAATATGTCAACAAAGAGGTTTCATTCTAGATAAGTAGCAATGGAGAGTTGTATAGCACCATGAGCTACTTACCCATCACATGCATATTAGTAGTATATTGTCATTAATGCAAAGATTCTATCATGCATAATACATCAACTGAATATAAACAAATGCATAACAAAAACAATATCATGAAATGAAAATTGAATACTTATCTTTATTTGTTTTGTGGGTAGACTCCTTCTTGAGCCTTCAACTTCATCATCTTCTTCATTCATAATAGCATCATTTCTTATCCAAATGATAAGATTAACAAGAGGTTCTTCAAGAGTTGAGTTCTTCATATTCCTCATCGCTTGAGGTATCTTCTTTGAATCGTGAAATCTTTATCTTCAGTTGCTCTCATCTTCTTTTCTCTTATTATGAGTTGAGCTTCTTCTTCTTCCCAGAGTCTGCTAAAAGTAATCACTTCCTTCTGGCACACATTCCTCGAATGAATGAATCCCATGATCCTGGGAGGCCATTCAAGGTGGCTATCACCACTTTTTCATTCTCCACTTCTTCTTCTACCACTTCAAGTTGTTCTTTGATTTGAGAGACCCTTGTAAAGTATGACTGTATGGTCTTTGCATTCTGGATCTTCACATTCTTCAACTGGTTTCTTAAGGTCATATTTCGATTTATGTTCTTCCCTTCAAATAGCTTGGTTAAGGAATCAAACATATTTGGTGTCTTTAGGGAAGACAATTGTAGTACAAGTTGATCTGTGATTGAATCAGCAATGATCTTATTGGCCTTGACCAAGTTCTTCTTGTGTAAGGATTTGAGCCTCATCTCCCTCTGGAACTGGAACCTCTCTACTCATGTAGGTGTCCAATTCATTTTCTTCAGAGAGATCATATACTTCCATGCTTGGAATTTTTCAACTTCACAAATCTTATCATCAATCTAATGTGATAGATCACTTTGAAATGAGAACCTCAAATGAAAATAGCAAAAGATTAGATCTTACCAATTTGAGGTGTCCATCCTTGTTCTAGAGCTCGCTGATCTAGGGTTGTCAGAGAAACCCTAATTTTAAAAACTTGGAATATTTAAAATATAATTGGATATAAATATATATCTATTCAATTTGAGCTATCTAATGTACTCCTTTTCTGAAAACAGTGGAGGGAAGCTCCTAGAACAGGAAGCCCTAGTTTACCAATTTTTTTTGCAGAAATGCCTGCTGTTGTTTCTGACGTATCTCCAAAATTAATGCTCCTATGTGTCTGAAACTTTGCACTGAGGTATCCTCGCCTATCCCTTTTCCAACACCATAGGTTTCATCAAAATTGGTTTCACCAATTGGGACTTATGATCATTTTCCCAAGGTGACGTGTTTCAGGACTGTTCAGCATAGCGAAGTTGTACAGACTTCCACGTGTCACTGTTTCATATTCTGGGTCTGAAACATGAACCACATATATTAAAATATGTGCCATATCTAGAAAATCTTTATAAATTTCATTTGGACCTTTGTAGCCTGAGATATACAAATTCTCCCCAGGTGTCATGTTTATGGATGAATCCTGCAAGAGGATGGAATCCTAACTTGGAGGGATCATATCTCCTAGAATATAGTGAATCTAAGTATTAACTTTGGATACGATGTAAACAAGGATGTTGAATTCATCCTGTGAAAGTTTCATCTCCTGATCCTTCTCCAATCCCGAGATATAGAGAATGATCCAAAACATATCAGTTTTAGTATTTTAGGGGTTTTCCATCCTAGGTTCAAACTAGGGTTTGAATTTCCTGGAGTTATACCCAACCAAAAATATTGACCCAGGTTTCTAAACTTCAATTTTGATGAGGAGATAAATCCTATGCTGGGATTACTCAGAAATTCCTCTTCTATAAAAATCCCTAATTTCCCGCACCGAAAACTGAAAATGTTCGGAATCGAATTTCGCTTCGACAGAAAGATGTGCCCTTCAATGGAGAGTCATCCTAGCATACTTTTTCTGATGGATTGTGGAGAGAGACCCAAAAATTAAGAATCCCTAGCTTCTGTAGCTGCACAATGTCTTCTTCTCAGGTTATCTCTAATACCATGTTAGAATTTTTATCATTCAAGTTAGCATTATCTTAGGATCTTATCTGAGAGAATAATATGCACATTGAATAAACACAAGAGACAAGAGACACAAAGAATATTACTTGGGGAACGTAAAGGAGAAAACCTCACAACTTCCTCAAAGATAGAATGAGTGCCAATAGCAGCAATAAAACCCAAAAACATAAAGATGATCTCCATAGCTTCTCTCTCTCTCTATCTCACTTGAGAGAACTACTTCTCTCTCACTCATGCACCCCAATGAGTGAGTGTGTATGTGATAAATAGAGAGGCTTACCCTCTATTTATATTATTTCATTCAATTAATGTCCACTTTAACATGTCGACCCCACTTAACAATTACTTACTAGAGCCAACATCTCTAGGAGAGTCTAATAACCCTAGTGCCCCACAACTGTGGGGAATTTTCCCTCCAATCAACAAGGCGGGTTAACCTTGACACAACTGTGGGGACTATTTCCCTGAATTACAATTGAGGGTTAACCTCAATTACTTTACATGACTTGTTTGCATTATGGAATCTCTTGATCGGAACATCGGGGCATGACATGAATCAATTACATTATAGATACATTTCAGAACAAACATCAGGGTACAATACATAAGATATATAAGTGAATACATTCCGAAGACACAAATACATCAACACTCCCTCTTAACTAGGAAAGTATTCTCTCGTCACAATTTATCAGCATAACTCTTCTTCTCTATATCATATGGATCGTCATCAAGTCATCTTCATCTTCAAGTCATATTCATTGTCAAGTCATCTTCATTTTCAACTCATCTTCATCAAGTATGGTTCATCACTAGATCTGGATCATCACTGGATCATCATCGATTCTGTATCATCACTTGATCTGGATCGTCACTGCTGGATCATCATCAAGTCTAGATCATCACTTGATCTGGATCGTCACTGCTGGATCATCATCAAGTCTAGATCATCACTTCATCTGGATTGTCACTGCTGGATCATCATAAAGTTTGGATCATCACTTGATCTGGATCGTCACTACTGGATCATCATCAAGTCTAGATTATCACTTGATCTGGATCGTCACTACTAGATCATCATCAAGTCTAGATCATCACTTGATCTAGATCATCATCAAAGCTGGATCATCACTGAATCATCATCATCATTACTACTTTTTCTATATCAATCAAATGGTGCTATCTTTTCATTCTTCTTGTCACAAGAAGTTCTACAGAACCAGCCCTTTTTCATGCTGGTGGCAGGCCTAGCCTCCTTGTAGGTCTTCTTCAGTGCTTATATCTGACCCTAAGTTAGAATGGCCCACCCAACACTTGAAGGAACCAAATCTTACATGGAAGGAACCAAATCCTCTCACCATGATAGAATGGCTCAGCCCTTAAATATGACCATGGAAGGAACCAATCCTCTCACCATGTCAGAATGGCTCACGGACTCATCACTTCCCCTTGGAGGGAAACTCGATCTGGAAAACACCAAGCTTCTCCCTGAAGTACTCAAACTTCAATTTGGCCATTTCTAGCATAGAATCACATCAGGGTTGATTACGTTTAAGGATAAATTGCAAGCTTCGCCAGGACCGATTAAATCCGAGGACAACCTACAGGTCTGTTTACATCTAAAAAACATACGATATTTGCTAGGATTTATGCTCAGACAACCTGTCTCACCCACTATGCTAGAAATCCCTCTTTCGAGATATCTCGATCCGGATCACATACTGGAGATTCACTGCTCCTCTCTGCATCATACAAAAAATGCAAGTCATATCAAGCAAATCAAATAGTAGTTTTCAAAAGAAACATACTACCTCCCAAATAGCAAGTGACAACATGTTTTGCCTCAGCTGTACTTAGTGCCATGCAGGACTCCATCCTGCCAAACCAAGAGATCACACTTGATCCCATACTAAAGTAGCAGCTCAAAGTTCTCTTCCTATCAATGGAATTGCCTGCCCAATATGAATCCTCATAAACCTCTAGGTTAATCTTTTGATTCACCTCATACTTGAGCCCATAATCAACTGCACCCTTCAGGTACCTCACTGCATGCTTTGAAACCATCAGGTGAACATTTCTCAATGTGTTCACAGCAAAGAAAATATCTGGTCTCGTATTTGTCAAGTACATCAAGGAATAAATCATCTGACGATACATCGTGGCATCAACTAACTCTGATGAAGCAATACTCAATAGCTTCATGTTCAATGCCATAGTTGTGATCATGGCCTTGCAGTCCATCATCCTGAACCTCTTCAGGATCTCTACTACATAATTCCTTTATCCACACCTCCATGCCTAGAACATAGTGCATCATCCCCAAGTCCTTCATCTAGAACTCGGAAGCAAGTCTTCTTCTTGCAAATTTAATGAGTTTCTGTTGTAAAGGAAAATGTCCTATGGCTAGGGTTTAAGAGGCCATCAATGTACTGGGGTTGAAAGAGAGATGCACAATGTTCAGCAAGTATATAACAGCAAGTTTCAGAGATGAGAAAGATCCACACCTGATAAACTGAAGGCTGGTCCAAGCTTTCTCTTCAATCCTCTTCTTGCTCCTCTCGCTCCAAGAGACCTGCAAAACAAGTTATACCTTCCTCAAACCATTATGACCACATATAAGACAATGATAATCAAATAAACATAAACAAATGATCTGAATAACATCATCATATGATCAGAAACAGAGATTCAATCACACATTGAACAATGATTTGGGAAGAAGAAGGACATCACATCTTTATTAATCTTGAAAACAAGTACAAATATACCTTCTCTTCAAGTTTGGCACCTCACGAAACCTTGATCTGGATCTGCTGCTTCTCTTCTCCAAAGAACTCAGCCTCCAAGCTCTACAACACAAAGGTAAGACCTCCAGGGCAAAGGTGTAGGTAAAGAGAGTCCCGATTCCTCCAGCATAACAATGCATAAAATCCAAGTCCCCTCTCATGGACCTCCCTACCTCTATTTATATGGGTGAAATAAGGTAGTTTTGAAGGTTGGAGAAGTTACAGCAGTTAATGAAATTAAGTTAAATGAATCAACTAATCTCCAATTAACTCATGTTTTAATGTTTTAAATGCTAAGAGGCACATTCGTGGGTTTTCCTTAAGGAAAATCGCGAATGGACAAAACACACATTTTTATGGTATTTCTGGGCATTTTCAGACTTTGATGTCTTCTAGAAAGTTTTAACTAACTGAAATATCTTTCCAACGGCACAGAAATGAGGTCAAAAGGAGTTACAAAACTCAAGATATGGGTCCTCCAATATAGGTGTTTTTTCAGTGACTTTCAATGACTTTCATGAAACAATGGGAAAG
>LPNX010104456.1:504131-568172 GCA_001517045.1 Pseudotsuga menziesii
AATACCTCCATGGCAAAGGTGTAGGTAAAGAGAGTCCCGATTCCTCCAGCATAACAATGCATAAAATCCAAGTCCCCTCTCATGGACCTCCCTACCTCTATTTATATGGGTGAAATAAGGTAGTTTTGAAGGTTGGAGAAGTTACAGCAGTTAATGAAATTAAGTTAAATGAATCAACTAATCTCCAATTAACTCATGTTTTAATGTTTTAAATGCTAAGAGGCACATTCGTGGGTTTTCCTTAAGGAAAATCGCGAATGGACAAAAAACACATTTTTAGGGTATTTCGGGGCATTTTCAGACTTTTATGTCTTCTATAAAGTTTTAGCTAACTGAAATATCTTTCCAACGGCGTAGAAATGAGGTCAAAGGGAGTTACATAACTCAAGATATGGTTCCTCCAATATAGGTGTTTTTTCAGTGACTTTCAATGACTTTCATGAAACAATGGGAAAGTGGTCACAGGCAGAGATAAAGGCAGAAATGTATTCCATAATAATCCAAGCTATAGTATTCTAGGAAAAACTCAATCCATAAGTGTCCTTTTGCGCGCCGACATAAGGAAAGTCGGCACTCGGACGGAGAGGTGCCATTCTGGTGTATAACAGTTTCTCTTTTCTGTGAGGAACAAGTCATCGACATATAACAGGAGCATCAGTGGTATTCCACCTTCAACCTTGAATTAAAGGTTGGAATCCTCTTTACTCTCAGTAAATATTAGAGTCATCAGTAATCTGTCCATCCTGTAGTACCATGTCAAACCTTAGGATATTTTGCAGTCAGTCCCTTCAGAAGCAGAGCATCATTCTTCCTCTGTCTTTCATACTCTATGCACTGAAACATTCTGTATTGGAGTGATAAGTACCTTCCTCTACTACTAATATTTTATGTATCCATCTAGGATCAATGGATACCAAGATCCTCTATCTTGAACTTTTTCAAAAGTTCTTCTCACACCCATCTGTGAGGTTTTCATCCTTTATAGACTTTCATCTTCAACCTTGTAGCAAAGGTTCAGGTCTTCATCAAGCTCCTCATGTATGTGTTATCCCATGGGTGTATTCTGAGCTCGTACAAGGCCTTCTTTCATTTTCACACATGATTCTTCTTGTCATGTGTATTTCTAGTGGCTGAAAATGTCTCTTTGTAGTCTATGCCTCATGCTAATACATACTCCACCCCGTGCACAAGATGATAGGGAGAAAAACCAGTGATAGTATTAACCACAGTTCTATAGGCCTACAAAGCAGGATACAAAATAATATGCCAATTATTCTTGCTTTGTGCGATGGTTCATTGGAGAATAGACTTAAGTGACTTTTTCACTGCTTGAACTTGTCCATTCGCTTGAGGGTAATAAGAAGAGGAGTGCTCTTGCTTATACCCTAACTTGGAAGCCAAATATTCCATCATTTTATTCTAAAAGTGCCTACCATGGTCAGTGAGAAGCTCTTTTAGAATGCCGAACTAGGTGATAATATGGTTGAGAAAGAAATGCGCGGCTGTTTCACCATCAGATTTAACTGTAGGCATAGCCTCTGCCCATTTTGTGAAGTAATCGATAGCCACAATAACATGATGGAGCCCCCCTGGCTGAAGCTAGGTTGAAATCCATAAAATGAATCCCCCACTTAGTGAAGGGACTAGAGATGACAATAGGATGCAACGGGGTAGGATGTGAGCGCATATTACGTGCAAACACCTGGCAAGGGTTGCACTTCTTGACCACATTAATGCAATCCTTAAAGATAGATGGCCAAAAATAGACCACTCTCAAGATTTTTTGGGCTATAGAAAGCCCAGATAAATGACCACTACACACCCCTCCATGGAAATCATTAAGCATGACCTCAGCCTCATCATGAGTTAAACAACAACGTAAAATGGAATCCACCCCACGGCGGCACAAAGTATCATCCACTATAAGGCAGTTATTTGCTACATGTTGTAGTCATCATTGCTCATCTCGTGAGAGGTGAGTGGGGACCTTCAATGTCTGCAAATACACAATAATATCTCCGTACCAAGGGTCTATAGTTGAGATGAGGAATATATGCTCATCGACAAAAGAATCCTCGTACACCTGCTCTTCCTCCAAATTTGGGAAATCTGATATGAGCTCAGTAAATATTAACGATTTCTTTGATTTCGCCGAAATGAATTCGAGATCAAACTCTTGAAAAATCACAATCCACTTACTATATTTTCCCCCAATCATCCTTCTAGTGAGGACGAATTGAAATTGATTGATGTGAGCTACGACCAAAGTTTGGCGAAGGAGAATGTAATGTCTCAAATGTTGAACTGCATGAATGGTGGCTAAGGCTAGCTTCTCCACATGGGAATAGTGAAGTTCCGTATCAATAAGGTTTCGGCTCAAATAATATATGACATGCTCATGGAGCTCCTCATGCTCTTGAACCAATACCATACCAATAGTCTCTTGAGATGCGGCCACATAAATCAAGAAATCACGGCTATAGTATGGTGGAATAAGCACAAGGGCCATTGCTAAGGATTGCTTAAGAGCATCGAAAGACTCCTGGACTCGCTCATCCCACTAAAAATGAGTGTCATTCTTCAACAGGCACATGAATCCTTTATTCAAGTTGGATAAATTGACCATGAACCTTCGCAAGAAGTTCACCATACCTTGTAAACATTGAAGGTGTCGAATGTTACGTGGGGGAGACAATTGATATATTGCTTCAACCGTCAAGGGATCGACTCTAATACCCTCCTTAGACACGATAATCCTAGTAAACGACCAACTCTCACTCAAAAGATGCACTTATGAGGGTTTAAACGAACTAGATAATGATGGCACCTTTCGAACACTAATCTCAAATGATAAGGATGATGCACTCTCAAATGAGAGTGAGCAGTGAGATCATCCAAATATACTTCAATAATCATTTTAAGATCATTAAAGATTAAGGTCATGGCCTGCTGAAATGTAGCTCCAATGTTTTTAAGGCCGAAGGGCATCTTTCGATATGCAAAAGTACACCAAGGAAAAATAAATGCGGTCTTGTATTGATCCTTGGGCTTAATTTGGATTTGATTATATCTGGAAAATCCATCCATAAAAGAAAGTACCTTACTCCCTGCACACTCATCCAAAATTTGGTCAGTAAATGGTGTAGGGAAATTATCTTTAGGACAGGCTTGATTTAAGTCACAGAAATCAATGCATATTTGGATCGCTCCTTGCTTCTTATCCATCGAAATGAGATTTGAAACCCACTCCGTCAAGGCAATGGGATAGCTAAAACCAAATTTAAGTAGTTTCTCTATCTCAGCTTTAATGGCAGGAGCTTTTCTAGGATTCATGGCACACAAACACTGTCGAATTGGTTTTGCATCCGAATAGGTTTTAATTTTGTGTTCGACAATACAAAGTTCTATACCTGGAATTTATTCATATGACCAAGCGAAAATATCACGAAATTCCTTAAACAGCTTGGTATACTCTTTGATCTCATCAAGGCAACAACCAACCCCAATGTAGACATTCTCAATATTACCAGGATCACGAGAAATATTGATAGGAATTGTTGGTGACAAGTTAGCCATGTTCCCTTCAGTCATCTGACTAGGAGAGCTTAATGGGACCATGGGGCTACCAATTTTCTCTCTAAGAATCTCCCTAAAGTCCTCACACTCTAAATGATCAAGCTTAGTAAGGAAATACAATCTATGGTGCAACTCTTCCCAAGGTTGCTCAATTCCAGACATGGCCTCAAGAATAGATTCATCTGACAGAAAAACATCATTAAGGCAGTCGTTAGAGTGAGATGACTCTACTACCCATGCAAGTAGCACATACGGGTCCTCCTCCTTTGTCCTTGAAGAGGAAGGACTAAGCTCTACAACAAAATCAATATTCGCTTGATATGCCACCATTGTTGCAGGAAACGACACGTCTATCTCGACAGGAATACTCAAAGTATTAGATGAAGGAAGAATCCAAGGATCTCCCATATTAGCAATGCGAAAAGATACCAACTTTGACGAATATGAGGCCCCACAAAAACTATACCCAATCATAAGGACAGGAAGAGGACAACTAAAGGTTCCCATAAGAGAAGGATGCATACCCACACCCACATTCTCGGTTTCCGGCTGAGAATGATGCATTAACACTCAGATTATGGAATGACTTTTGATCAATAGTAATGATATTCCCATTAAACAGAAAGAAAACTACTTGAAATGGGGAAGACGCTATGACTTGCATATTGTACATCCAATTACTACCCAGCAAAATATTGTAGTCAAGGGGTGCATCAACCATATTGACCTCAATCGTGATAGTCTTCCCTCCCAATTGGACCTCTAGAGAAGGAAGTATACAGTGCGGCCAAAATGAACTACCATCAAAAGTCGTCAACATGTTGGTAGATTGAGACAATGTGGGAGAACCTAAACCCTTCCAACAAGACAAATACATCATGGAAATGACAGCACTTTCATCAATAACAGTACACATGATGGTGTTGTTGAGACACTCTATGTGAATCAAAAGAGACATGTAGTAAGGAAAGTGAGGCTGTACTCCCATCGTTTCAAATTTGATAATGGAAGAAGAGCTATCATCACTAACCCCAAGAGCAGACAACAAGGCCTTTCTCTGCGAAGGACAAGTCTAAAGCACTTCTAATGTGGACATCGCACAAGGAGTTTGGCCCAAATCCTTGACAACTGAATAGTTATGGGAATCTCAAGCATTAGGATTGTGCCCTGATCATTTCAATGCTCCCTTAGGAATGCAAGGCAGAACTTCAAATTTATCTATAGGTTTTTCAATTTGCAAAGGGCTCTCGGGTGGAGCTGGTTCTTTCCCAATGTCAGGTTGTGATGAACCATAATCTTTTCCATGTGTCACAACTTTTATAGCTCTCACCATGTTGATGCAACCGTGACTAGGAGCGACCTCCGACAGGTTTTGATTCCCACTAGATGCACAACCAAGATCAAGGGTCCTCGATTTCATATTTTGATTATTAGAAAAAGGATTAGTAAACACAACTGGGCCCTGTGCTATGAACTTCGACGCGTCCTCCATACGAGGGCACAAGTGAGTGAGGTGATCTTCCTTACACAACTTACAAGGAAACTTCACCTTATGTTTAGGGTGCTTGTCCCCCCCAGCATTATTCGTGTTCTTGTCATTATTATTACCATTTTCATTTTTATTCCCACCCTTACGATTATTTTTTCCTTTATTTTTATTCCTTCCAAGCTGTTGGATGAATTTCAGGTTCGACGATTGCATAGAGAGTACACTCACCGATCGGGTAGGTTGAGACAAAGCCATAGCTTGTCCCGATGCAAGCTGGTTAATTGATAATTGGCTCACTTGTTTCGTAACCGATTCTAAAGTTTTGATACTTGTGGAGACAACAATACCATCAGCATGTGGTCCATGTTTGATCTTGGGGTCAAAATTGGATCTTGGAGCATTCAAAATAATCTCATACTGTTAAAGTTAGTGCAGCTGCGAGACCCATTCTCAGAGATTGGTTTCCTAGATAGTTGACTAGGACATAGTAAGACACTAGAAGGTACCCTAGGGCCCCCAGTATTCTCCTAGGGTTCTTGGTCTAGGACCAAGCAGGTTGATGCCATGGCAAATCCCCTAGCATGTGGCTAGGGCCCCTATATGCCTCTAGGGTATTTTGGTCTAGGACCAAGGATGTGATGTCCAAGTAGAGCCTGCAGCTAGAGGCGGAGATATATTCTAGTATAGGACCAGGGACACGATGTCCAAGTAGGTCCTGCAGGTAGTTGATCAACTTTCAGTGTGAGATGAAAACTCAGCTTAGTACTGAGAACCATTCAGCGAGAGAATGGAGGACTCGGTTAAGGTCCAAGGATTGGTCAACTTGAATCAGTGTGAGACTGAAACTCAGCCTAATGCTGAAAGCCATTCATTAAGAATGGAAGATAATGATGTCCCCTCTCCTAATCGGTTATTGCTAGGTTGATTCTCAAGGTACTAGCCACCCCTTGACGATGTACCTAGTACCTAACCCTTAGGATCAATGTCAAAGACAAAATGATTGTACCATCCATTTGGATATTCCCCCTTATACAGTGATGACAAAATATATAAAACTATGTATCTTTAGAGAGAGAAAATTCTTTGGTCTTGTTGGTCCTAATTGAATGATTGTCCACCTTTTACGGTTCACCTTGATCTTGTGGTTGTTGACTTTTGGTCCTAGCACTCTCATTTGTGTGCACTTTTGACTATGATGACTCCTACTTTATGGAGTGTATTTATCTAATGGTTTATTAAAGACCATTAGACCATGTATTGTTATGATTACCTTATGTTTTGTTAAAGGTCCCTAGACCCACTTATGGTATTGCACTACTTACCTTATATTGGACCTTTAAACTTTTACTTTATTATAAATTCATTAATTAATAATTTTATAGTCTTATAATAAAATCTTATGATTTTATTAATAGACTTTTGGACCACTTAGTTTTATATTTAAAACCTTTTACTTTATGATTACATAAAGTAAGTCTATGTTACTTTTTAATTACTTTATGAAACCGTTGGACTTTTGTTTTTTTATTTTATGACCTTTTAATTTTTAAACACCTTATTTTTATTTTTTATTATTCCTAAGTATTTTGGACTCGTTTACTCTAACTTATATATACATGAAAGAAGCATACTTTTATATTCCATCTCCGTGATTTTTCCTCACGTGGTCGTGCCTACGGTGATCTTTGCGATTTTGTGATTTTTCCTCACGTGGTTGCCTACGGTGATCTCTGTGATTTTGTGATTTTTCCTCACATGGATGTTTACGGTGATCTCTGTGATTTTGAAGGATTTTTCCCTCATAGGTTCTGCAATTTTTGAAGTATTTTTTGCCTCTGCGATTTTGAGGGTTGTGGTGACGTTCAGTGATTTTCCTTCACGGGCTTGCACGTTTTACCTCTGTGATTTATAGACTATTTGCACTATGTCTACGGGTTTATTGTTTTTCTCTCATGGGTTGTTTGCATTCTTTTCCTCTCATGAAGCTTCTGTGATTTCTCTGAGTGAGAGTCTCTGCAATTTGGTTATTCTACTATTTTTGTTTATTGCGACTCCTCACTGATATTTATCACGGGATCTACCTGATCTCTCTCTGCAATTTCTAAATTCTCTATCTCTGCAATTTATGAATTCTCAATCTCTACCATTTGCCGAACTGAGTTTTATCTCAGCGTGTTTGCGATTTCCCTCTGCAGCGATTCTCCCTCTGCAACAATTCTTCCTCTGTAGTGATTCTTCCTCAGCATGTTTGTTTATGAGCTTGACTTCCCTCTACTGCATTTGATCTTTGTGTGAGTGCTGTAGGTGATTGCTTACGGTCTTATCTCTAGATACATCTCTGGGATTGAACTCTGTGTGAGTTATTATAGGTGGGTAATTGCTTACTGGTTTTTCAACACTTATGTGTTTTTCCTTACCCATGGTCACTTGCATTTTTTTTTATTGAAGCACTTGAGATATGTTTAGTCCTACCTAAACCCTCTCTCTCTCAAGGTACATATATGGTTTAACTAGTTTGACTTGTCCTTTTAGTGACAAGATCAAACTCAGAACTAATTGAGTATAAGGCGGATCCAACGAATGGTTATTTGAGATTTAGTTTACTGCACATGTTATTTATTATTTTTTTGTACATGACATTTGATGAAACATTTCAATGATCAGCTTTAACACAGTGACCAGCAGAGCGTTAAAGTTAATGCAGTGACCAGCAGAGTGTTTAGTTGAAAGAAATGAAAGTTATGTTGTTATGTTTCATTATAGTTTAAATTTTACCTTAGTTTTTATATGTTCATGTATTGAATTTTATTATTGGTATTTAAAATCATCTAACATGTGAAATTTAACATGGTATCAGAGCGTAGGGTGTATCTAAGTATATTTTGTAGCCAACCAAAACTACAATGATCCTAAGACAAGATCTATACTTCACACAAGCTTACTTTTCAAGTTGACAAGTAAAGGTTAAGATGACTACTCCTTCAGTAAAATCAGAAGATAGGCTTGAGGGAGCCTCCAACTTCAATGCTTGGAAGGCTAGGGTTCTAAATATCCTAGAAGAAAGCGATCTAGATGATTTGGTTACTAGAGTTGTTCAGGAGCCTACTACATCCCAAGGAAGAGCAGCATTCAAGAAGAAGCAAGTCAAGGCAAAGCGAGTTATCTTTGACTCAGTTAAAGATAACCTGATGGTTGTATTAGCTCCATTAAGAACAGCCAAAGAATGCTTCGATGCTCTAGCTAACCTCTATGAGAAGAAAGATCCTACTTAGAGAAGAGTCCTAAAGAAACAACTCAGATCAATTAGAATGGAGAAAGACGAGAAGATTGCTACCTTCTTTTCTAGGATCGCTCAGATAAGAGACCAACTCTTGGCCATTGGAGATAAGGTAGAAGATGATGATCTTCTGCAGACAGTGTTCGATAGCCTCCCTACAACATGGGAGACATTCTTGGCTTCTATAAATGGACGAGGGGATCAAACCAACTTTGAAAGTTTTTGGCATGATTGTTTAAATGAAGAAAGCAGGATCCAAAGCAAATTCGTGCCCCTGCTAGAAATTAAACAAGCTCTAATTGTCAAAACAAAGAAAGGAAAGAATCCCTCACCACACAAGGACAATAGTAAGGAACCTCAAGGTAAGCATTCCTTTAAATCAAGAGTTAAGTTTTATAATTTTGGTAAGCCTGGTCATTATGCATGGGAGTGTAGAAAACCATATAACAAAAATTGGCATAGAAAGAAACACCATGTTTCAGTTGCTACAGAAGAAGAGCAACCTCAACAAAAGAGGTCTAAGGTTGAGACCAAGAATCCAGGTCAAGGAAAAGAATATTACTTGGCCTCAAAACTTTCAAGTCCCACCTTCAACTTTTCAGATTCCTGGTGGATAGACAGTGGAGCCTCTAAGCATATGACTGCATTTAAGGAGACCTTGGTATCTATCAAGGTCAAGCAGTTCCACATGAAAGTGGAACTTGGAGATGGAAGTACCTTTGACATTAAAGGCGTTGGTTCAACCAAGATACAACTTGATTCAGGTACGTTGATTAATGTTGAGGAAATTTTATATGTTCCTGGTCTAAAGAAGAATGTTATTTCAGTGATAGTTTTAGAAGACAAGGGGTACTCTGTAACTTTCTAAGAAGGAAAATTTTTGATATGGTCTAAAGGTAGAAGTATAAACTCATCCATTGTAATTGGAGTTCGTTAAGGTGACCTCTATAAGGTCCTAGGACATGCCATTGAAACTCTATACCCCAGTCAAGATTCAAACATCAAGAGGGAGACATCTGTACTGTCTAGTCCCCAACCAAGTGGGGTTACAGAAGATGAAAGAGTGATCTTCCATCAGTCCTCCAGTGACTCAAAGATGGAATTTTATAAGAATTCTCTCTTAGAGAAGTAGAGGGAGAAGGCCAAGAAGCCCATGCTTGATCTCATTAAGAAGCATATTGAAAAGCTTCAAGGTTTCCCTAGTGATCCATGTCATTGATTTAGTTTACTCCTATTATGAGGAGACAGTCCAACAACGGATTTGGAAAATTGATTTGTGGAAAGTAATTCTCAACCATCAAGGGAAGTCAACTATAACTTCCAATAAGATCTATGAGATCATGCTTCATGCTAAGATGGATAGTTGTTTGAAGTTCTTAAGAAACCATTTATTTGATGACAGGCTAAAAGACATCAAGATAAGTTATCACAACGTAAGGGTACAATATGTTACTGATGTGCTGAGAATGTCCCTCTTGCTGGGAGGGAGTGTTAAAGTTAGTGCAGTTGCGAGACCCATTCTCAGAGAATGGTTTCCTAATCAGTTGACTAGGACATAGTAAGACTCTAGAAGGTACCCTAGGGCCCCCAGTAGTCTCCTAGGGTTCATGTTCTAGGACCAAGCAAGATGATGCCATGGAAAAGCCCCTAGCATGTGGCTAGGGCCCCTATATGCCTCTAGCGTATTTTGGTCTAGGACCAAGGATGTGATGTCCAAGTAAAGCCTGCAGCTAGAGGCAGAGATATATTCTGGTATAGGACCAGGGACACGATGTCCAAGTAGGTCCTACAGGTAGTTGTGTTGGGGCTCGAACCTTGAAGGTCCTTAATTTTGGCAACTCTGCGATTTTGGTGCAAAGCTTGTAAGCAGAGTTGCGGTCCAAAATAGTCTTAGGGGTTTCAGGGTTGGGTCGAAGCCCCTCTTTTTGTAAATGTCCCATGGTTTTTGGGTGCCCATGGTTTAATCCCATGGTATTGTAATAGTGCACTTGTATAAATAGGAACTTATGTAAAGGAGTCAAGGGAATTTTTTTAGAAGCTTTGGTTATGATCATGATGTGATGCGAAGAAGCTAAGGTCTATTTTGGGGGTTAAGGTTAAGTCCCAGCTGAGTGCGTGGACGACCTCTACAGCTGAGTGCACAGAGGGTTTTGGAAGAAAGGGTCTACAGCTAAGTGTGCAGTTTTGGGTTGTTGAGAAGATCTGCAGCTGAGTGCGCAGATCAGAACTGTGTTGTTTTGTAAAGTGTTGAATATAAACGCAGTTCTGTGGACGTAGCCCCTGCACTGGGGGTGAACCACATATATCTTGTGTTGTGGTGGTTCTTTTTATTTTGTTCATGTTATGTTTTTATGCAATTGATAAGTAGATGAATGATAAAGTAAGATAAATCGCTAAGTATTAACTTCCTTGTGAATTCCTAGTTAAGGGTTAAGCAAGAAACTGCCTTTTTATCTAACTGTGAAGCTATTTAAATGAATGTCGAAGCTCTGTATTGCATAATTATTCTCTGTTAAGGCTAATGGTACAGTAATATCCCTCTTTCGCCTGCAAAAACCTGATTCTATGGCACCCCATAGCTGTTTCGGGTGAGACTACAACCTATTCTAGGTTGTTGCCGAAAGGGCCAACACTATGGGTCTGTTTGTTGGTGTGAAGATAAAAGCATAAGAACCCGGGTCTGCCCCATCCGCCCAACAAATTGGTTCTGTTTCCGGTTGAACCATTATCTGCTTCAAGAGGGATCTACGTCGTACCTGGAGGGATATGATTTGGAGGCCCTCAGTAAAGAAATCAATGACTGGGTTGAAGATACTTATCTGAAATTTGCTGAACAAGAGAATAAGGATCCTCATCGTAGCTCAGACGACTTCTTGCAAAGGTACATTTTTACTAATATTTATGAAATTTTCTTTGCTAGTATCCACATAGAATTGCACCAATGGTTATCCAGGTTGACAGAAAGAAAGACAAACTTCAAAGAAGATCAGTCTCCTGACTGGACCCTAGAAAGAATTAAGCTATTGAAAAGTGTGAACAACATGGTATCAAGAGTTGTTGACTTCTGTACAATGCGAACCCTTGAAGCATTTGTGACGGAGTTCACCATCGACACACATACTTCTTTCAGCGAAGCAGAAAGACAGTTTTTCAAAGGACCAAGGGGTAAGTACCTGAATTCATTAAGTCTAAAAATTAAAATGCTCTTGGCTGAGAAAGGCATATTGCTTATCCAATCAGATTGCTAGATTTATTGCTACTAACCTATATTTGGAAGCGAAAGTGACTTCGACGAGCAAAGTGGTTTGCTTCGCAACGATAAAAGATACAAGAGAACTCTTGGATCCTATATCCTAGGCCAGAATATCAATTATACCTCATTAAGTCCAGAAGAATATGAACCTGAAGAAACCACTTTTGTTGGAAACCCTCCTATAACCCCGCAACGAAGATCTGTTATCCTTGAGAACCCTTCGTAGTCTGCAAGTAACCCTAGTAGTCCTGTCGTAGGTTAGTCTACCTCAGTAAGTTCCCCTCCCCCTATTACCAGTATCCCCCTGTTACCAGTCCTCCTCCTTCTCCCCCTCGATTCACTATGGCCCATGTGAATGATGATATCAAGCTCCCAGTCTTTAAAGGAACTGGATCAGAGGATCCATAGTAGTTTTGGTTCTTATGCGAAGCTATTTGGACTGCTAAGAATATTATGAATCAAAATACAAGAAGAGCGCAGCTGGTCACCTCTTTCAGAGACCAAGCTTTGACCTGGTTTATGAATTTTTCCAGTACTCAGAAATATATATTGGCTAATATTAAAAAAGAAATGATCAAAGAATTCAAGAAGCCTAAATTGGAGTCACAGTGTATAACTGAACTGAAAGAAATTCAGCAGAAGCGTGGTGAATCAGTTTGGGACTTTGATCAAAGGTTCAAGGTTCTGTTGGATCAAGTTAGTTTCACTATTGGACCATAAAAGCATAAAGAATGGTTCATTTCAGCACTATTGCCTCATATCAGGGCTCCACTTATGCAACAGAAGGTTGCTAATCAGCAAGAGGCATTGAAAATTGATATGAAACTTGAAACAACTCCTGTTGAAGATAACTCTAGAATAGCCCAGATACAGGCACAGTTAGCAGAAATGGCTTTGGAGCTTCGCGACATGAAAAAAGGGAAATCTATTCGAGAAGAGGTCTGGTGTACACGATGTAAGACGGAAGGTCATGACAAAGAATAGTGTCCTGCATTAAGAAATTATTTGAATACTGGTGCACCAAACCCATTTAACCCTAATGTCCTATATTATGAGATCTGTAGAACAACTGGCCAGCATTGACTTGAAGATTTCTATCTACTGTAGAGATATGTTCAAGTACCTAAGAATCCCTACTGCAAGTTCTGTAAGTCAGTTGGACACAATGAAGACGAATGTCACAGCTTTGACCTCATGAGAGAGCGAACCTATGATGCTTATAGGGTACAAACCGAGGCACAAGGCAATGATGGATATGGTTACCGTGGTGGTACACCAGGTTGAGGTAATTTCAGAGGTCATGGTCATGGTGGCATGCCTGGAAGAGGAAAAGGCCAGATTATTTGCTATAACTGTAATCAGGCAGGACATGTAGCTAGAGACTGTCAGAACCCAACTACGACATGTCGATATTGTAGAGCAGTCGATCATGTGATTGAGAAATGCCCATAGTTGATAGCCAAGATACAAGAAAGAAATGGCACTCCTACTCAGAATGTTCAGATGATTGCTGTAGAGAAAAGACCTATCCCAGCCCTTAACGTTGTTACAAGGAGTGGAACTACGATGCATGTGCAGAATAAGGGGAAACATCCTGACAAGGCTTGGGTCCATAAGACCCCAGAGAAAAATCCAGCCTTCGATGTTGGACAAGAAAGAGGAACATTTATGGAAGCTAAAAAAGACTTTTCTGATCCAAGAACATCAGTAGCAACTACGCAACAGCATCAACAACAGTTACAGTTTCAAGAAGCTTCGCCAGATCAAGTAAGTACACTGACATCATTTTTACAGAGTTGTATGAAGCTATTAAGAAATCAGAATGCTTTGAATGAGTTATAGAAAGTTATTGCGTCTTGTGAACCTCAGCGAAGCTCTGATAAAGGAAGAACTGTTAATAGAGTTAGAAGGACTGGAAGAGAAATGAGATTGCATGCTTAGATAGGAGATTATGACATGACTGATATCATTTTAGACCTGGGATCAGAAGTGAATGTCCTAACTAAGCATACATGGGAACAAATGGGAAAACCTACGCTTGAATGGTCCCCTATATAGTAGAGATTAGCCAATCAGTAGAACATTGTGCCCTTGGGAAGATTCCCTAGTGTACCAGTGGATATTGATGGAGTCAGTACCTTAGCAGATTTTGAATTCATTGAAATAATTGATGATAGCAACCCCTATCCAGCATTTCTAGGAATTGAATGGGCACTAGACAATGATGCAGTAATCAACCTTAAGAATAGATAGATGACTTTTGAAGGAAAAGGCTTGAGAGTCATAGTACCGTTGGACCCTTATCAAGGAGAAAGGTATATAGAGCTAGTCAGAGATGAATATCAGGATGTTTTGGATCATATTTACAACATCACAACTAAAGAAGAAGACTATGTTAACCCTACTGCTGAAGGTATAATGGATTGGCAGTGTGACAGTTCTTGCATGACTGATTCAGACAAAGGCCTAGAGAATTGGCAGGATCGACTTTATGAGCTACATGGACATCGATGTGCAAGAATTACTAATTCTATTAGATGGGTTGGCTCACAGACAAGAATATTACCTACTTTTGATGGCTTGACAGACCCAGAAAATTTTATTGAACAATTCTCAGAGCAAGTACCAGATTCACAGAAAATGGAGACTCTAGATTCAGTATTCAGAGCCACAACTTCCAGATGGTGGAATGGTCATAAAAACTATATTCACAGTTGTAGCGCTTGTCAAAAGTTTCTTCGCCTGAGATTCAAGGATCAACCTCAGGAGGTATGAAGCAAATTTAATGGTAATACTAGCCCTCAGGAACATTTGGAGCAGTGTTATGAAGTATGGAAGTATGTACCTTGTGAAGAATGGGTACATAGGTTTGTACACACTCTGGAACCTGTAGCAAAGAACTGGTATGCGGAGGTGGAGCTTCACCATGGTACTGTAATTTGGGTTAGCCTTGCTAATAGTTTTGTGCTCACATTTTCTATTATTGAGGTTTGCCCTGCTTTGGACGCAGCTATTAGGTTGATCCATACTAAGGTGTTTGATGATAAAGAAATAGCTGAGTACCAACCTGATTGGAAGGAACAAGAAGCTAATGCAGTAGAATGCTATAACCTCACCATTGATGAAGACGATGACCCTCACAACATTAACATTCCTGAGTCATAAGGACATTGTGAAGTACATGGACCAGCAATCGAATCACCTGAAGTAACTCAGCCCTTGAAAACAAGGAAAGTAAACATTGGATCAGAAGAAATTCCTAAGTACGCTACCATTGGAGATTATTGGGACGAAGAAATAGTGAGCAAAGTGACTGAACTCCTCCATGAGTATCGGGACTTATTTTCGACGAAATTCTCAGAAATGAAAGGTATCCTTGGTGATATAGGAGTGATAAAAATCCCTTTGAAAGCTTATGCGAAGCCTGTGAAGAAGCGCCCTTATAGGCTAAACCATAATATAAAGAAAAATTCAGGATGGAGCTAGATAAGATGCTCGCTACAGGAATCATTGAGCCTGTCGAAGAGTCCGAATGGGTCAGCCCTATGGTGGTACAAGAAAATAAGACCAAGGGAGAAATCAGAATCTGTGTTGATCTGAGGAAGCTGAATGATGCCTGTTTACATGATCCTTTTCCTACTCCCTTTACAGATGAAGTTTTATACAATGTCGGAGGTCAAGAAGTGTATTCTTTCACTGATGGATTTTTAGGTTACCATCAGATAAGAATTGCTCCAGAGGATTGACATAAAACAACCTTCGCTACAGAAATGGGATCTTTTCAATATACTGTTATGCCCTTTGGATTGAAGGATGCACCTGCTATGTTTTCCGGAGTAGTCATATCTGCATTTAAGGAATTTATTCATAAGTTCTTAGAATTTTAATTTGATGATTGGACTATATTTGGTTTATTAAAAGATCATATAGCCAGTTTAAGACTTATGCTGGACAAGTGTAGACAGCATCAGATTTCATTAAACCTGAAGAAGTGTCTCTTTTGTGCACCCTTTGAAATTTTTCTAGGTCACATTGTATGCAAGCAAGGATTGATGGTGGATCCTGCGAAGATAGCCATTATTGTGAACTTGCCACCTCCGAAGTCTGTTAAGCAACTTCGCACTACGCTTGGTCATACTGGATATTACAGGAAAAGGCCAACGAAGCATCTGCAGCAACATTGCAAGAGATAGTGGAGAAGGAGCAAGAAACCGAAGATATCATGCGCAGCCTCAACAAGTAGTTTACTATCTTTGCCAATAAGATTATTGCACCTGAAAAGCAATAGAGTGTCCTGGGACGGGACACTGGTGAGTCTTAGGGGCCTGTTGGGGCTCAGACCTTGAAGGTCCTTAATTTTGGCAACTCCGTGGTTTTGGTGCAAAGCTTGTAAGCAGAGTTGTTGTCCAAAATATTCTTAGGGGTCTCGGGGTTGGGTCAAAGCCCCTCTTTTTGTAAATGTCCCATGGTTTTTGGGTACCCATGGTTTAAGCCCATGGTATTGTAATAGTGCACTTGTATAAATAGGCACTTATGTAAAGGAGTCAAGGGAAATTTTTTAGAATCTTTGGTTATGATGATGATGTGATGCGAAGAAGCTAAGGTCTATTTTTGGGGTTAAGGTTAAGTCCCAGCTAAGTGTGAGGACAACCTCTGCAGCTGAGTGCACAGAGGGTTTTGGAAGAAAAAGTCTACAGCTAAGTGTGCAGTTTTGGGTTGTTGAGAAGATCTGTAGCTGAGTGCGCAGATCAAAACTGTGTTGTTTTGTAAAGTGTTGAATATAAACGAGTTCTATGGACGTAGCCCCTACACTAGGGGTGAACCACGTATATCTTGTGTTGTGGTGGTTCTTTTTATTTTGTTCTTGTTATGTTTTTATGCAATTGACAAGTAGACAAATGATAAAGTAAGATAAATTGCTAAGTATTAACTTCGTTGTGAATTCCCAGTTAAGGGTTAAGCAAGAAACTATCTTTTTATCTAACTGCGAAGTTATTTAAGTGAATTTCGAAGCTCTGTATTGCATAATTATTCTTTGTTAAGGCTAAAGGTACAGTAATATCCCTCTTTCGCCTATAGAAACCTGATTCTGCAGCACCCCATAGTTGTTTCGGGTGAGACTACAACCTATTCTAGGTTGTTTTCGAAAGGGCCAACACTGTGGGTCTTTTTGTTGGTGCAAAGATAAAAGCATAAGAACCCGAGTCTGCCCCATACACCCAACAAGTTGATCAACTTTCAGTGTGAGACTGAAACTCAGCTTAGTACTGAGAACCATTTAGCGAGAGAATGGAGGACCCGGTTAAGGTCCAGGGATTGATCAACTTGATTCAGTGTGAGACTGAAACTCATCCTAAGGATGAAATCCATTCACTAAGAATGGAAGATAATGATGTCCCCTCTCCTAATCGGTTATTTCTAGGTTGATTCTCAAGGGACTAGACACCCCTTGACGATGTCCCTAGTACCTAACCCTTAGGAGCAGTGTCAAGGACAAAATGATTGTACCATCTGTTTGGATCTTCCCCCTTATATAGTGATGAAAAAATATATAAAACTATGTATCTTGAGAGAGAGAGAATTCTTTGGTCTTGTTGGTCCTAATTGAATGATTTTCCACCTTTTATGATTCACCTTGATGTTGTGGTTGTTGACTCTTGGTCCTAGCACTCTCACTTGTGTGCACTTTTGACTATGATGACTCCTACTTTATGGAGTGTATTTATCTAATGGTTTATTAAAGACCATTGGACCATGTATTGTTATGATTACCTTATGTTTTGTTAAAGGTCCATGGACCCACTTATGGTTTTGCACTCTCTACCTTATATTGGACCTTTAGAATTTTACTTTATTATAAGTTCATTAATTAATAATTTTATAGTCTTATAATAAAATCTTATGATTTTATTAATAGAATTTTGGACCACTTAGTTTTATATTTAAAACCTTCTACTTTATGATTACATAAAGTAAGTCTATGTTACTTTTTAATTACTTTAAGAAACCGTTGGACTTTTGTTCTTTCATTTTATGACCTTTTACTTTTTGAACACCTTTTTTATTTTTTTATTGTTCGTAAGTATTTTGGACTCGTTTACTCTAACCTAGATATACATGAAAGAAACATACTTTTATAATCCATCTTCGTGATTTTTCCTCACGTGGTTTCCTATGGTGATCTCTGCGTTTTTTTTATTTTTCCTCACATGGTTGCCTACGGTGATCTTTGCGATTTTGTGATTTTCCCTCACGTGGATGTTTACGATGATCTCTGCAAATTTGAAGGATTTTTCCCTCATGGGCTCTGCAATTTTTGAAGTATTTTATGCCTCTGCGATTTTGAGGGTTGTGGTGACCTTCAGTGATTTTCCCTCACGGGCTTGCACGTTTTACCTCTGCAATTTACGGACTGTCTACACTGTGTCTGCAGGTTTATTATTTTTCTCTCATGGGTTTTCTGCATTCTTTTGCTCTCATGAAGCTTTTGTGATTTCTCTAAGTGACAGTCTATGCAATTTGGTTATTCTGCTATTTTTGTTTATTGTGACTCCTCACCGATATTTCTCATGTGATCTACCTGATCTCTCTTTGCAATTTCTGAATTCTCAATCTCTGCAATTTCTGAATTCTTGATCTCTGCCATTTGCCGAACTGAGTCTTATCTCAGCGTGTTTGCGATTTCCCTCTACAGCGATTCTTCCTCGGCATTTTTGCTTACGGGCTTGACTTCCCTCTGCTGCATTTGATCTCTATGTGAGTGCTATAGGTGATTTCTTACGGCCTTATCTTGGGATATGTCTCTGGGATTGAACTCTCTGTGAGTTATTATAGGTGGGTAATTGCTTACTGGTTTTGTAACACTTATGTGTTTTTCCTTACCCATGGTCACTTGCATGTTTTTTTTATTGAAGCACCTGAGATCTATTTAGTCCTACCTAAACCCTCTCTCTCTCAAGGTACCTATATGATTTAATCAGTTTGACTTGTCCTTTCAGTGACAAGATCAAACTCAGAACTAACTGAGTATAAGGAAAATCCAACGAATGGTTATTTGAGATTTAGTTTACTGCACATGTTATTTACTATTTTTATGTACATGACATTTGATGAAACATTTCAATGATCACCTTTAACGCAGTGACCAGCAGAGCGTTAAGTAGAAAGAAATGAAAGTTATTTTGTTATGTTTCATTATAGTTTAAATTTTACCTCGGTTTTTATATGTTCATGTATTGAAGTTTATTATTGGTATTTAAAATCATCTAACCTATGAAATTTAACACATACAAGAGTCCAGATTGAGCATAGATCAAATCCAACTCTTTAGCCCTAAAGATAGCTTGGTCCTCACTTTAAACTCCAGATGTAGACACATCCTTCGCAATGTAAGGTAGCAATGACTCGAGGAACCATTCTAAAAGAAACTCTACTGGGATAAAGGCTTTAATTAACCATTTTTGTCTACACCACTCTTGAATATGATCCAAAATATGCATGGCTTTGTCTTGCCAAAAAGTCGACAAGAGTTGGGTGCCGACGTTGTAACCTACAGGTAGCTGGAAATGATTAAGAAAATTCATGGAAATGTCATCAAATGTAGTATAACCCCCCCCCCCTTAGTAACTCTATGTACCATTTCGCCACATGACCCGTGAGGGTGCGTTGAAATAGCTTCAAACGGATAGAATCATCGTGTAAGGAATTGGAAGAGCACCAAAGGTGGAAAGTGGTGACATGCTCACCAGGCTCTTCACCAGTCTTACCTTTGAACTTGGGAATGTCTGAAGGAAGCTTGGTAGGGACTGTCAGCCATGCCTGATCATGAGCCATAGGATCATTCATCAATCTCGACAAATCAGGTAAGTTCAATGTCGCAAGGAAAGGGAGCCTAGTTTGAGCTGGTCGATGCCACACTCCCTGGTAGTGATGATTCATATAAGGTTGATTTCTATATGCACCATGGCCTTGGCCAGTGGGATAATAAACTCCTCCCATATGACCCATGACAGGCTGCATGGAAGCATTGTGATATGGAGTACCTTGATTATGAGGTGCGACAAAGCCATAATCAGAAGAGTAAGCGGGTTTCTAATACCCATACCCATACGGTTGATAGTTTTGTCCATACTATGGTCCATAATAATGTCTGTGGGAAGCTCCATAAGGTGTTCCATTGGATGTTCCATAGTTAGGTATATGGGGAGCTCCATGAGCTGGACCATGAGATGATCCACAAACATGTACAGGACATGTCGACACAATAGGAGGAACTTGGATTTGCAATACGATAGTTTTTTCAATCGCACGACGAACATGACTAGTATCAGTATTCTGGCTTGAAGGCCCACGCAAATTAGGGGGAGAATGGGTCATTACAAAATCATTCGAAGGAATGGGATTCGAAGACAATGGGACATGTGAAGGAATGTAAGTGGTGTTCCCAATGTTCACATGTCTTGGTCCTAGTATTTGAATAGGGTTACTAACATTAGGCCTAGGATGAGCATGTGAAGATGCCTCCACCACAGGGATGGAAGTTGCAATGTGACTAGGGCCCCCAAACCTCTCCACATGGAAAGGAATGGGAGTGCCCCCAAGTGTAGTTCTAGGGTCAAATTTCGACTGGGGCATGATACGTCGGATTGGACTTAGGGATATCAAGTAGGCCATATCTAACATTACTAGTGCTTGTGGGTTCATAGTGAGTCTCGTCGCCAGGAAACCAATACCAGCGACCCATGAATGAGGGATCATAACTAGATCATGAAGGTTGTTCATGTGGTGGATCATATGTGCTGGTAGGATCGCCCTCCCGGACCTCATGAGTTAGGGAGGACATCTCTAGAATCTCATCCTCATGATCTCCCATGGTGTGTGAATCAAAGTGAGAAGTAGTCCGCTTGGACTTTTTGGCTCTCTCTCCCAAAGGAGGAGGAGACGTTGAAGGAGGAATTCCTGCTAAACAACAAGAATGGGGAGGTATTGCGCTTGAATCCACAATGAATCAATAAAAATAAGAGACTCAATCTAATTACGCAATCCTAGGCAAACTAGTGTGCATAGAGAATACACCTAAGAATTGTAAAGCCAAATCACACCAAGGGTGGGATATGTGAGCTCCCAAATGAAGCAAGCATTTCTCACCTAGGAGAGGCTTGAGACTCCCATACAAAACAAGCAGAGGTTCATAACAAATTATAGTGGCCCTCAACTTCAACGCATATAGTGACTGTGCTGTTTGACCCCTACCTGGCCAGGACACCTGCAAAATAACCTTTGCAAATACCCTCTCGATAACCTAGGTAAGGAAACTAAGGTCACCTCAATATAACCAATGCTCAAGGAGACGGTTGCGGGAGGGATTGACTGTATGGGTATGGTAACAAAGCTTGAAACCTGAAAGCACAACTGGTACCCCAGGGGTGCACCAACCAATACCTCAAAGGCCCCCATATATGAATACAATCCTTGAAATATCTTCGGTGCTAATCAATCACAATTAGGGGTCATCCCAATCATACTTGCTCGCACTGCCTCGTGCTTAACTCCCATGTAAGAGGAGGATCCTGAGAAACACTAATTATACCAAGGGTTTCACACTCTTACTTGGACAGACACCTAATTGTTTTGTTTAGTTGTCTTGGAGAATTAACTTACAATGAGCTATTCCAAGACCCTAAAACCTAATCTTGTTGATGCAACCTAGAAAAGAAAAGAGTGTATTTCATTTTCTTAAGCGGTGATTTTAGTTGGCCGTTATACTCAAAGGGTAATGGTCGTGCAACTGATGGTATTATGACACAACATGAAGCAAAATGCACACCTAACAATCAATGTAAATGTACTGTGTAGAATGAAAAATAGGGTATTCTACTACGTGAAGTGCAAATTTTTTCCTTCAAATGTAAATGCAGGCATTCCTATATGAAAATATGACTAAGATTCACCAAGAAAACCTAATGAAAGTACCATGCTGATGCAAAATGCAAGCAATGCATAACTATACAAAAAGCAAAATATTTTTGTATTTTTTAATTAAATGAGATATGAAAGAAAAAAATATGACTCTACAACCCTCAGACTCTATAACCACTCACAAACATCAGCCAAGAAAAACACCAAGGTAAAAGAGACCTAATGCACTAATCTCAAAACAAAAAAGTAGAAAATGAATGACAAGAACATTTTCAAAAATCAAACTAAAAGAAGTCTCTAGTCAGAAACAAGGGTGTATACAAACTCCAAAAGCATCGAAGAAGACTCAGCAACTATCCAAACTCACCCATCAACACTTAATCCTCCCAATAAAGCAAACAATCTAGGCATATGTGACTGTTCTTAGTAAACCTACGTACATACACGACTATTCTAGGAAAACCTGTGTGTATACGCGATTGTGAAAGTTAAACCCACGTACAGGAAGAAAAAGAGAGAAAAATAAGGTAAACAGACAAGCTGAGACAAAATTTACTCCTTCAGGACACTACTGGGAAAACATGCCCTCGGACCCGACACAGAAACCGAGAAATCAGATCAATTCAAGTACATTGAATACCGAAAAACTCCCAAAGAGAAACAACTAGGAACCTCCCCAGTATGGTCGCCAATTCTGTTATGGAGAGAAAATTCCTAAGGATTTGGGTGTACCATAATAGACAGATAAACCGCAAAAACCAATCCTTTCCTATATGCAAGAGAAACCAAATATCTAACACTAAGGGATCATGGGTCATACCTTATTCTGAACGGTTGAAGTAGATCGCCATTGAGCTTTTTGCAATCCTGCTTGCTTTAGCAATTCACTCTTAACAACAATAAACAAGACAAGCATGCTATATAATATGGTGTTAGATCTACTCTAGCATATATATTCATCAATGTATAAACAATTAAATATATCCATGGATTCAATATTCATTCAATTTCACATTAAATGGACAAGAAAAGATATTTCTATTAATCAAATCAGAGATTACACAAGTGACAACCTCTATTGGCACGTCTGTGAACCGAAGAAACTAAGTCCTCAACCTAGGCCTCCACCACCTCAATCCTCCATCTCTTGATAGAAATATCACAAGAAAAGGAAAGCTTGGAAAGAACACAAAGTTCTCCAAAGGGACAAAGGGATGCATACTCAAGTATAAGTAATCTATGGAAACAATGGACTATCATTTCCTTCCTCTTCAATTCCTCCTCTTCAATGTATCCAAGGGGTTCCTTATATAGCACTCTAAAGGGGTAATGGAGGGTCAAATCCAATTGATCTCGAGGCATATGGAAGGCCAAGAGTCAAGTGGTTCGGACACACATCAAGGAAAACTACAAAAATATTTGGACTTATGCACATATCCCGATGTACATGGGTTTGAGGTCAATATCCGCTTATATACGCGAGAAAGGGATTAAAATTTGCATACAACAAATAAAAGGTGTTTTTAGGGATGATCTTGGAAACATCAAAGGTACAATATTGTTCCATGGGGTCCAAAGAGTCTGTAGATGGACATGGAAGGCCATAAATGTGTGATTAGCCATGTGTGGTAAAATCAGCTGTAACAATGATTCCCTAACACAGGGCTTGAATAACCTCATCAATAGTCAAGATATGTGAGTCCTAACCAGTCATATACAACAGTTACATATGTGCTCTAACAAGCAGAAGTATAATTCTTTTAACCACCAAAAAAACCAGTGTAGTAATCAACTAAGATGGAGACAAAGCATCAGCAAGATGATTCCTTAACCTGATGACAATTGTAGGCTTAAAGAAGCATGCCAAACTTGAGATAGAATGCAAAATATGAGGTCTAAAATAGATTGTCGAATCTGAGGTAGGGTGATCGGAATCCTTTCCTTGTTGCTTGGATGTATGCCGATTTTATCTTAGAGGTTGACGAGTCTTATTCTAGGACTAATCACCCAAAATACAATAGATCTGAAATAGATAACACATAAAGGAAACACAGACAAAAACCAAGAACAATTCATGACTTATCCAATTGAATTGCCTCTTGTTTATGCACATTCAAGGAGCTGAAATGACCCTTCACTTGAGCCGATTTGTCTACAAGTGGTCCCTCTAAACCAATTTTCATCTTTTCACTTGATTTCTTATTAGTTGTTTGGATTTAGTATATAGGTGCAAAGTGTGTCACTCCGTGAATCTATATGTCTTCAGGTGATTTCCTTTTATATGTAAGTTTGCATGCTTGTATTTTGATATTACAGTATATGTTGATCACTTATATAGTAATATGGTGTGGGTTTATATTAATTTTTTGAGGTATATTCAATGTGTTCCATATATTGATTTTTATGTTTGTTTCCTTTAATCTCCTTTCTATATGTGCCTGTTTTCCTGGATTATTCTTGGGGTTTCATGTTTCTAAGTAATGGGTTCTAGAGTTTGGCTTCACGAAGGAGAAGAAGATCAATGGTTTATTTGGATTTTTCAGAATTAGGTGTATCCATCTAGACATTAATTATTCTTAGAGATAAATTATGGTTGTGTTGCTGCCGCAACTGTTTCCCCCCCCCCAAATTAATGTTTTAATTTCTGGGCCCCTCCTGATTTTTTTGTGTGGCTTGATCGTTGAACTTTTAGGCTCCTTGAGCGTGTTTCTTTCCGTGTCTCTGAAGGTGGATGTCAGTAATTTGTGTATGCCTTGTTCATTTTTTGGTTCGGGTCGTGAATGTGTGGTCGAAGAGAAGAAAATTTGCTATTCTTCAGCGCATCCTCTGTAAAAGGAAGCGAGGTTGGTTACAGCCGATCCTTAGCACTGCTCAAATACCTCAATTTTCCTTTAAGCGGGCCTCTTTTACTGCTGGATTGGGCGCTGCGAAGTTTCAACCCTTCCGCCGTTGCGGCTCCTAGACATTTCTTTCGTCCGATTTCCTGAACCGTCCGACGCCCGATTCATCTAGTGTAAAATCGCTTGTCCAAAATCTTCCACTCGCCTGCCGTTGCGGCCAGGAGGAGACAGTTAGCTCTCGATTCAAGTGTCATTCGATGTCCAACCTTGTCTTCCCCCGCCCGAATTGAGTTTTCCGCCTCGTCGGCTGTCCCCCGCCAGTGTGTCATCCGCCATTGCGGATGAGCCACTCCTCCTGGTTCCCGAAGCACTCTTCCCCTCGACGTCCGATTACCCCTTTTTTTCTCCCATGTTTCCGCTCACCCGGTCTCTATATTTCCCCGCTGTTGCTGCTCCTAAAGTCTCGTCTCATTCGATGCAGAATTTGGTCGACCGCCGCTTATAGTTTTTCCTGCCCAAAGCTTAAATCGATACCTTGTCCGAGCGAACCTGGCTAGCCTCTTGCGGATTTACAATGCTTGGTAGAGAATGTTTAAATGTTTAAAAAACTCCCCTTTGCAACGAATAATGCATCGTGATTGTTGCAGAAGGAATTCGGTGCTACTAAAGCGACCATGGGCTAAGACGTAGCTTGGTCGGACCGAAACCGGCACGATCACAAGGAAGGCAAAATGCAGAAAAGGACAAAGCAAGCAAAGGAAGGAGGAATGGACAGAGGAGGACTCATCTGTTACTGGTTAGAAGATAAAATGCTCATAGAGAATGATTGGAAACACGCAGCGGCCAGAACAAGAAGCAAAATCATTGAAGATACTGAAAAGTCACACGCTGGGGTGGCAGCGAGGTAGTTTAAATAGAGGGAGGGAGGACTGAAAAAAAGGGGGGGCTTTTTCCCTGGAAAACTTTGTATTTGTTTACTTCTAAGATGAACTACTTCGTTTTGCATAGGAACTGCAATTTTTGCCTGTCGAAGAGAGTGAAAAGCGAAATGTATCAATGCAAACTCAATGAATAATGTTGAAGAGGAACTATTTCGTTTTCAGCTGTGTTTCATTTACTGTAAGAGTATTCGATATTCTGAACCTATGTTCTTGCTAAATGTTCTTCAGTAATTTCTGGATATTGTTTGCTGTGAGTAATAGATGTGGTTATAAAATGATCGGCTATCTGGTTATTTGAATATCAGTAAGTGTTCATGTGCTTTAGAAGAAGTATCAGCTACCTGTGAATCTTCTTTATGTATGTGAAAATGTATTGCTCACCCAAAATGATAACCTTGCTCCCTAGGGATAGTGTAGATAGTTAGCTTATTGCTTTTGTATCTGGTTTGGTTGCTCGCGAGCGCAAGACGAGAGGTAAGAACCTGCGCATCACTTTGTGACCGCTCCCTGCAGCTTGATCACCCTGCATTTAGTTAGGTACTTGCATATCATTTCTTTAAGTCAAAATGCAAAAACTCGGTGGGTTGGGCCGCAACCGGTAAAGCCTTAGTTTTGTTCCTTGACCTACGGTAGCCGGACCGCAAACCGGACGGATTCCCTATTCCAAACAGTCAATGGGCTAGTTGGGAACGTTGATTGGGGAGAATCCCTTACTGTTGCCTCCTACGAATTTCCAGGCATCAACAGTTTTGGCACTAGAAGGAGGGCCGCCAGTGCATGGCTGGCCGAGGAAACCTGTTTTCCCGAGATTATTCCACTAGTTACAGTTCTGAAAGTAGTGGACCGTGTAATCCAATTCCAGAAGAAGACAACAGAGAACATCTATATCCTGTTCACAACGAAATTGTTAATGATATGAGAAGACATACCTGGGCTTATGTAAAGAATATTGGAGGGTTTCCTATTATCCACGAATTGCCTAGAAGAGAGTACAAGAAGAAAGATCGTCTTTTAATTGAATATTCAGTGTTGGTTGGAGACTGGGAAGAACTTGTGGAAACTGCCATACAGGAGGTTGAATTGCCTTTGAACCAAGTAGGCCCAGACACTCCTTACAGTTCTCTTGTTCACACCCCGGTTGGTTCACGTCCTCACTCTCTTGTTGGGTCACCCCCTCACTCTCCGCCTCAACTCATGGCCGGCGTTAATGCAAATCCACCAAATCCACCTAATCCACCGCCAGCTTGGAAGGCTAGATCACCTCTAAATCTGACCCCACCTTTGCATGACCTACCTCAAGCCTTTGAGAAGCTACTGCCCAAATTTGATCCAAATGAGAAAATCCTAGTGGATGACCACCTACAGAGTTTCTACTTGGCAATAGAAGGTCTGAGGGCTGGGGAACACGAAGATGTAGTGTGTAGACTGTTCCCGCACACCATCAAAGGAGCTACGGCCTCGTGGTATTTTGGATTGCCCGCTAACTCTATCCCAGACTGGGATACCTTCGAGAGAATGTTCAGGAGTAAGTACGCAGTCCAAAAGACTCATGCTGCTCTCATGAAAGGACTGTTTGCATTAAAGAAAGAGAAAAAGGAAAAAGTGCACAGCTTCACACAAAGGTTTGCAGCATATCTTAAAAAAATTTATGAAACAGACAAGCCTTCAGACAAAGTACTAATCGAATACTATACTTCAGCTTTGGGTCCTGATTTAGCCATGTTTGCAAAAGGTAGGGCCAAGCCTACCTTAACAGAGACCTATGAAGAGGCAGAAGTGGTGGAGGCAGAAAGAGAAAGTGTGGAGGACTATCCGGAACAATCAGGAGAGAAAGTTGCGGGAAGAAAAACCTTATTGTTCACTAAGCCTAAAGAAGAAAAGACCCCGGACTATGAAAGCATGGCTAAAATGATGCAAAAGCTGTCCAATAAGATCATAGACTTAGAAAAGGAAAAATAAGCACAAAATTTCTTCAGGCCATATTATAAAAAAAGGGAGGATGGCAATCAGACCCAACCTCCTCCTCAAAAAACTGCCTCCATGAATCTGACAGAGATAGGGATGGAAAATTTCTGTACTTTTCATCAACAACATCATTCCGAAAAGAATTGTCTGCAATGGGTAAATTCAATGACATTGTTCATGAATCAGATGTTGGATTCAAGATTAACGGAGGAAGATGAAGATGAAAAGAACAAAAATGCGGTTTCCACTTCTACAAAAGGGCAGGAGGACGAGACCATGGCATTATGGAATTCTGTCTCCTTACTCGATGCAGAGGAGGAGAATACCCAGGGACGCAAAGATATCAGGGAGGGTAACATGACAACTAGGAGAAAAGGGGCGGTTAGTGATGACAGTCTTTTGCTCCCAAAGATTCGAAGGCTGCAAAGAAATATAAAAAAGAAATTTCAAGACGAATCATTGGCTGGTCAGATTCCGGAATTTACCATTACCAGTCAGGATCTGAAGCGAAACAGAACGCCGCCTAAGCCAAACGATGAGAATGTGAGTGCTGATAAATCTCAGTTCACTAGACAACTAATCGAATATGACATTGTCGAAGATCTAAAGAAGATAAAGGCAAACGTCCCGCTGTTTGAAATGTGCAAAGTACCTCAACAGAAAGAAAAGTTATTGAAGGCACTTGAAACGTCAGAAGAAAAGCTGCCCGCCGACAATCAGCCTCGGGACGAAGAAGAGATTGGAGAAGCTAGCATCGGAGGTAATTCTAAAACCAAGCATCCACCTTTCCTCCTGACATTTGAAATTTTCAATCATAACGTGCACAATTGCTTAGTGGACTCAGGGGCGTCAATTAATGTCATGCCCATATCAGTATGTAAGAAAATAAACGGACAGCCTAAGCCATCCACATGGAGGGTGGTGCAATTGGATAGGAAGGACGTCAAGGTAATTGGTGAAATGGAAGACGTCCTGATCCATCTGGCATCCAACGATAAAGTATTCCAAATTATTAACATCGTAGTGGCTGACATACCAGATGCTTACGGCCTAGTCCTGAGCAGAGATTGGTCAGCCAAATTAAATGGGTATTTCGCCACAGATTGGTCACATCTTTGGTTGCCGCACAAAGGGAGTCCTAATCAGATCAAGGTTTTGAGAGAACCTCACATGAAGTACAATGTCACTCAATTGGATGAGAAGAATATACCAGTTGAACCTGTATTGGGAAACTACTTTCTCGAGATGGAACCAGGGAATTATCAAGCGGAAGAGGCCAGCAACTCATCTGACACCCAGCCTGATCTCCTTCGTTTTTCTCAGGATGAGGAGTTTGACTGTAAAGTAGTAGATTTAGCAGTAGGAGTAGATTCTGTTTCAGTAGATAATGTGTTTTGGACTTTGTTTTTTGATGGCTCGAAAACGTTAGAAGGGTCAGGGGCCGGATGCATCCTCATTGATCCACAAAAAAATAAGCACTTCCTATCCTGTAGATTAGAGTTCGAATGTACTAACAATACGGCTGAATATGAAGCACTGCTGCAGGGACTCAAGAAAGCAATCGAGTAACAGGTTAGTAATTTAAAAGTTTTTGGGGATTCGGAAATAGTTGTAAAACAAATAAGAAATCAAATACATTGTGTTTCCCCTCATTTGAAAGCTTACCAAAACGAGGTATGGGAGTTGCTTAAATGTTTTCATGCATTTAACATTATTTCAATCCCAAGAATAAAAAATGCAGCCACTGATCTTCTAGCTACATCAGCCGCCAGGTTGGTTCCCACTAATAACAAATGTTCTATTGAACTGATTTTCAGGACATCAGTTCCTGACATGATCACCAACCTGCGAGTATTTGACGATGATCAGCAAATAATTGAATGCTTGACAAATGAGGAGGTTTTTAAAGGAGCCATTATCGACGATGAGGAACATTAGGCTGAAATGAAATATGACAATTTCATTCCCAAAGGGGTCAGGACGTTAGAGAAGATGTTTGACCTGAACGAGAAATTTAGAAGACTCGCTAATGTGAAGACGCACAGCTCAACTCTACATTTCGAGCTAATAAATTTAGGGACTGAAACGGAGCCTAAGTTCATGAACCTCAAAAATTGTTGTTCACCAGTGGAAAGAGACAAGTTCCTCAGTTTGTTTAAGCAGTACAAGGATGTTTTTGCATGGACGTATGCAGATTTAAAAACCTATGACACTAATATCATCAAACATATCATTCCTATTAAAGCAGGTGTCAAGCCATATCAGCAACCGCTGAGGAAGATGCACCCAAAGCTGGAACCACTAATCCAGAGCGAAGTGAAGAAATTGTTAGATGCTAGGATTATTTTTAAGGTCCGGCATTCAAAATGGGTGTCAAATTTGGTGCCGGTCAGGAAAAAGTCAGGAGAAATCAGACTGTGTGTGGACTTCAGAAAATTAAACCGCGCATCGGACAAAGACAATTATCCGGTACCTCCCATGGAGCAACTCCTATAGATGGTTTCTGGTTCTGAATTGTTTTCATTATTAGACGGATTCTCTGGCTACAACCAAGTGTTAGTAGCTGAGGAGGATAGATTGAAACAAACATTCAGAACTAAATGGGGAACTTTCGCATATAGAAGAATGCCTTTTGGCCTAATTAATGCTGGCGTGACATTTCAGAGAGCTATGGACATAGCTTTCCGAGGAATGATTGGCTGAAGTGTGGTGGTCTACCTCGATGACATAACAATATTTTCAAAGAAAAGAGGGGAGCACACGTTCCACCTAAAGCAAATTTTTGAGCGCTGTCGGAAATATGGCATTTCCCTAAATCCTAAGAAGTGCGTATTTGTGGTCACAGAAGGCAAGTTACTGGGACATATAGTGTCAAAAAGAGGCATATCTATAGACCCAGAAAGAATCAAATCCATTGAACAAATTCCCATGCCCCATAATAAAAAAGGAATGCAATCCTTCATGGGAACAATAAACTTCGTACGTAGATTTGTACCTGATTTTGCCCAGACTGTTAAACCATTACAACAGATGGTCAAGCAAAATGCACAGTTTAAGTGGACTGAGACTGAAAAGAATGCTTTCAGTAAAATCAAGACTATTGTTGCACATGCGCCCTCTCTTAAAAGTCCAGACTTTGACAAGGACTTTATTATGTAAACATTTGCTTCCGATGATTCATTAGCAGCGGTACTCACGCAAAAGGAAGAAGGGGGTGATGAATTCCCAATCTCTTTTATGAGCACTGGGCTACAAGGAGCTGAATTAAACTACCCAGCCATTGATAAGTAGGCATACGCAGTATTTAAGGCAGTAAAGCAATTCAGGCCTTATATACTAAAAAATCGTACCAAGGTAATAGTCCCTTACCCAGCTGTAAGATCCCTTCTCATTCAAAAAGAATTAGGAGAAAGAAGGGGCAACTGGGTAACAGCGCTTCAAGAATATGATCTTGAATTCAAGCCAGCTACTATAGTAAAGGGTCAATGGTTATGCAAATTGATGACTGGGAAGACAAACAATGAAGAACAAGCATGGGAAGATGAAGCTGATTTGCATGTAATAGATGTTTTCCCTTTATTCACGGCTCCTGAGTCATGGTATAGAGATCTTGTGCATTATTTGCAGTCAGGGGTGTTACCGGAACATTGGAGTTCCAAACAAAGAAGAGCTCTGCGTCTGAAATCAGTTTCTTATCAAATCGTTGAAGGCGTATTGTTCAGAAAAAACTATGATGGAGTCCTCCTGAGATGCTTGGAGAAAGAGGATGCTGAAAGAGTAATGTCTGAATTGCACGATGGCCCGGCTGGGGGACATTACTCAGGGGACACTACAGCCCACAAGGTTCTCAGAGCCGGTTATTACTGGCCAACACTTTTCAGGGATGCACATGCACACGTCAGAAAATGTGATACTTGCCAAAGATGTGGTGGAAGACAATCTAGAGCAGCAGCACCTCTAAAGCCGGTAATGATCACAGAGCCATTTGAACAATGGGGACTGGACATTATTGGAGAAATAAAACCGAATTCTTCTCTGCTACACAAGTACATTCTTACTGCGACTGATTACTTCACTCGCTGGGTCGAAGCTATCCCATTACGCAAGATAAACGAAGACAAATTCATCAGCTTCCTACAAGATCACATCATGACCAGGTTTGGAGTTCCAATTTCAGTAGTTTTTGATAATGCTAAATACTTTTCATCCATTAAATTGACTACTTTTGCTCATGAGAAAGGGATAAAATTACATTATTCTTCTAACTACTATCCGCAAGGGAATGGCCTGGCCGAATCCTCCAATAAAAACCTCATTAGAATCCTGAAGAAAACTATCATAGAAAACCAGCGAAGTTGGCACTCAGCCTTACTGAACGCCCTATGGGCTGACAGAGTTACCCCCAAGTTTGCATTAGGAACTTCACCTTATACCCTTGTGTACGGAAAGGAAGCCATCCTGCCTCCCAATATTCTGCTACCGTCTTCCATACTAGCTCTAGAGTCTAGGGGGTCGGATGATGAGGCTCTGCAAATAAGAATATATAATCTCCTAAAAGCAGAAGAAGCCAGATCCAAGGCTAAAGAACGTTTCAAACAACAGCAGGAAGTAATCAAAAGGTGGTTTGACAAGCATAAAGCTGGAAAAAGGGACTTTGAAGTAGGAGACTTAGTTCTCAAGTGGGACCACCCCCATGATGAGAAAGGAAAGCATACCAAATTCCAGCAGTTGTGGGTAGGCCCCTTTCAGATTGTAGCCAAACTTGGCCCTGCCACTTATAAGTTGCAAGATTTACAGGGATGGGAGGAGAACTTTCCAGTTAATGGTTTGGTTCTCAAGCCCTACTTTTCTTAGTTTTCTTGGTTTTGTTCTGCCTTGTACATAAATAAGCTGTGTGGTTGTTTGCGAGTCATGCTTTCATTTGATTTAATTTTAAGTTTTGATTTTCAATAAGGGAAACGAACTTGCGTTTGTCTGAGGGATATTAAGGTCTTTTGGGAATAGCAAATATGTTGAGTATCAGCCCGTGTATTGCTTAAAGGATTTTTCCAGCCTAGCAGTTTTCTCGAATAAAATGTTGTGTGCATTGAAGTCCAGCTTAACCCCTGTGAATTAAACCGGATTCAAAGAGTCTGGAGTACTATGTCGGGGCTCCATCCACGTCACATTCAAAATTTTCTAAGGAGAGACAGTAAAGGACCCATGAGAGGAAGCAAGGTGAACAACGTATTAAATATAAATGGTCCCATGCCGAGAAACAAATGCGAAAAGGCAGATAAAGAGTCAAACTTCTATAAAAGCATCATAAGTCAAAGCAAGTGCTAAAGCTTAAATACTAAATTGCCAAAAGATCCTCTCCGTCCGTGAGCTAAGACTCAAAGTACACCACTCACACAAAAGGGCACTATGGGATAGAGGATCCTGAATTAAAATTCAGTAAGAAGGGCGTACAGAAGGACTCAGATAAAAGGACAAAAGTCCAAAGGCACAAAGTGTTAAAATGGCATGGGAATGAGGAACAAACGGATACTGTTGTTTACTATATGCTGCAATCCTGTTGTGTCCACACTGTTAGCTACCTGAAAACAGAGTTAATAATGAAAATCATACTCTGGCCTCAACATAGTGGTCCGGACTTGAAGGTTTCGATTGCCCCTCTCCCCGAATGGGACTAGCATCAATGATTAAGGAACACACTTCGGTCATGGGAGAAATCCAGACAACTGGAAGATTTCTTTTAATGCTTTCTGGTCAAGAAACAGTCTACTACTCAAAGAAAGGTCACCCAGAGATCTAGGTTCACCAGGTAATCGCCAGTTGTTGCTGCCGCAACTATTCGCCCCCCCCCCAAATTAATTTTTTAATTTCTGGGCCCCTCCTGATTTTTTTTGTGTGGCTTGATTGTTGAACTTTTAAGCTCCTTGAACGTGTTTATTTCCGTGTCTCTGAAGGTGGATGTCAGTAATTTGTGTATGCCTTGTTCATTTTTTGGTTCGGGTCGTGAATGTGTGGTCGAAGAGAAGAAAATTTGCTGTTCTTCAGCGCATCCTTTGTAAAAGGAAGCGAGGTTGGTTACAGCCGATCCTTAGCACTGCTCAAATACCTCAGTTTTCCTTTAAGCGGGCCTCTTTTACTGCTGGATCGGGCGCTATGAATTTTCAACCCTTCCGCCGTTATGGCTCCTAGACCTTTCTTTCGTCCAATTTCCTGAACCGTCCGATGCTCGATTCATCTAGTGTAAAATCGCTTGTCCAAAAGCTTCCACTCGCCCGCCATAGCGGCCAGGAGGAGACAGTTAGCTCCCGATTCAAGTGTCATCCGACGTCCGACCTTGTCTTCCCCCACCCGAATTGATTTTTCCGCCTCGTCGCCTGTCCCCTGCCAGTGTGTCGTCCGCCATTGCGGATGAGCCACTCCTCCTGGTTCCCGAAGCACTCTTCCCCCCGACGTCCGATTACCCCTTTTTTTCTCCCATGTTTCCACTCACCCGGTCTCTATATTTCCCCACTATTGCAGCTCCTAAAGTCTCCTCTCATCCGATGCAGAAGTTGGTCGACCGCCGCTTATAGTTTTTCCCGCCCAAAGCTTAAATCGATACCTTTTCTGAGCGAACCTGGCTAGCCTCTTGCGGATTTACAATGCTGGGAAGAGAATGTTTAAATGTTTAAAAAACTCCCCTTTGTAGTGAATAATGCATTGCGATTGTTTGCAGAAGGAATTCGGTGCTACTAAAGCGACCATGGGCTAAGACGTAGCTTGGTCAGACTGGAACCGGCACGATCACAAGGAAGGCAAAACGCAGAAAAGGACAAAGCAAGCAAACGAAGGAGGAACGGATAGAGGAGGACTCATCTGTTACTGGTTAGAAGATAAAACGCTCATAGAGAATGATTGGAAAAACGCAGCGGCCAGAACAAGAAGTGGAATCATTGAAGATACTGAAAAGTCACACGCTGGGGTGGCAGCCCAAGGGGCAGCGGGGTAGTTTAAATAGAGGGAGAGAGGACTGAAAAAAAGGGGGGGATTTTTCCCTGGAAAACTTTGTATTTGTTTACTTGTAAGATGAACTACTTCGTTTTGCATAGGAACTGCAATTTTTGCCTGTCGGAGAGAGTGAAAAGCGAAATGTATCAATGCAAATTCAATGAATAATGTTGAAGAGGAACTATTTCGTTTTCAGCTGTGTTTCATTTACTGTAAGAGTATTCGATATTCTGAACCTATGTTCTTGCTAAATGTTCTTCAGTAATTTCTGGATATTTTTCACTGTGAGTAATAGATGTGGTTATAAAATGATCAGCTATCTGGTTAATTGAATATCAGTAAGTGTTCATGTGCTTTAGAAGAAGTATCAGCTACCTGTGAATCTTCTTTATGTATGTGAAAATGTATTGCTCACCCAAAATGATAACCTTGCTCCCTAGGGATAGTGTAGATAGTTAGCTTATTTCTTTTGTATCTGGTTTGGTTGCTCGCGAGTGCAAGACGAGAGGTAAGAACCTGCGCATCACTTTGTGACTGCTCCCTACAGCTTGATCACCCTGCATTTAGTTAGGCACTTGCATATCATTTCTTTAAGTCAAAATGCAAAAACTCGGTGGGCCGGGCCGCAACCGGTAAAGCCTTAGTTTTGTTCCTTGACCTACGGTAGCCGGACCGCAAACCGGACGGATTCCCTATTCCAAACAGTCAACAGGATAGTTCGGAACATTGATTGGGGAGAATCCCTTACTGTTACCACCTGCGAATTTCCAGGCATCAACAGGTTGCAAGAAGTATTAGTTTCAAGTAATTTGTTCCTTTTACAGATCACAGTCAATGGGATGGGTAGGAGACAACTGGAGTTTCCTTTCTTGCAAATCCTTGAAGTTTTTTTCTTCTTTATAATGGTGGGAAGGAGAAATATGGTCTTGGAGTATTTGGATGAAGCAATTCATGTTAGGATTATTAATCCTCCCTTGTCCAATTTGGTCATATGTCTAAATCGGGAGTCCATCCATTCTATTTTTAGTCACTAGCACCATTGGGTCCACTTGACCTAATTGGGGCACATGTTCCAGTTGCTAAAGTGTGGGGAACACTAATTGAGGCCTACTGCCACTGATTGCACTTTCATGCATCAGTTTGGGAGCCTTTGAGATCAATTCCTACAATTTAGGAGCCACTAGGAGTGCCGACACCAACCTTCAGCAGTTGAGTTCAGTTAGTGACTAATCCAGCTGAGTTAGGAGTCAGTTACATTTAGTTCTAGTCCTCTACATTCAGTTAGCACTAGGTTTGCATAGCTGCATGTAGGAGAGGCACATTTCTCACCTACCGCAGTTAGTTATCCATATTCAACACTAAAGTAGACACTTGAGTTGTGTTTTAGAACTCCGTTGAACTCTAGTAATGGTTTAGACAAGGTCAGTTAACTATTGAGTCCTCCGACAGTGATTTAAACAAGGTCTTAGTTACCTACAGTCAAGTAGATTCTAATCAATTCAAATTTCCTCATGTGGATTCGAATTGCATGTGGCTATTTAAGCCATTGTAATTATTATCTAATTACGGTTTGATTAATGAAAAGCATTCACAGTTGCAAGACATTTTTGCACTGTTTCATTCTTCAATAACTGAGTAAATTGTGTGATATATCCTGTGAGTTGTGTGTTTGTCCACGGATCTATGTGCTCAATTTAATATGGTATCAGAGCCTCAGCAGACAAGGTACTTCTCCTCCTCAGATCTCCTACTGGATCATTTTTGAGCAAAATTTCTCCTTCCAGCTGTTGATGTAATTGTAACTTTGGATTGCATTCACTTGTATTTCTTATGTGTTGTTCCCTGATGTTTATTCTGGGATGTGTTTGTAATGTAATTGAGCCATGTCATGCCTTGATGTTTCGATCGAGATTTTATATAATGTAAACAAGTCATGTCAATTCATTGTGGGTAACCATCCTATTGATCAAGGGTTAAAGTCCCCGTAGTTCTGGGGCCCTAGGGTTATTAGACTCTCCTAGTGAAGTCGACCCTACTGAGTTATTGTCAAGTCGGGGATTAGTATAAATAGAGAGTGATCCTCTCTATTTATCACACACTCAGTTGTAGTGCATAACTGAGGGAGAAGAAGTTGTTGGGGCTAGAAAGAAAGAGACTACTACTATCGAGAGATCATCTTACTGTTTTGGGGTTTTACTTTTAGTGTTGATTCTATCTCTGAGGAAGTTGTGGGGTTTTATCCATTTATGGTTTCCCTGAGGAAAAACATTGTGATCATTGTCTCTTGTGTTTGATTGTTGTACTTGTTATTCTCTCAGTTAAAGATCCTAACATAATGCTAGCTTGAATGCTAAAATTCTAACATGGTATCAGAGATAACCTGAGAAGAAGACACTATGTAGCTGCAGAAACTAGGGCTTCCTAATTTTTGGATCTCTCTCCACATATTTTCAGCAAAATAACGTTGTACTAACTCTCATCTCTAGGGCACATCTTTATATTGAAGTAGAATCTGATTTTGAGCATTTTCAGTTTTTGACGCGACACTACTGCTGAAAATTAGGGCTTTCCACAGAAGTGGAAGTTTTGAGTGATCCCAGGCCTAGATTGATATCCTCCTCAAAAATTGAAGTTTAGAGATCAAGATCAAAGAATTTGGCTGGATAAAACTTCGGGAAAGTCAAACCCTAATATGCTCCTAAACCAGCACTGCAGAAATTTAGCTTCAAATTGAGTTCTGACATCTTGACCTGGTAAGATCTAAATCTTTTGTATTTCCATTTGATATTCTCAGTTAATATGTCTCACCATACCAAGCTTGATGAAAATCTTGAGGGAGCTGATAACTTCTGATCTTGGAAGTATAGGATCTCCCTAGTCCTGGAAGAAAATGAGTTGGACTCCTACATCAATGAGGAGGTTCCAATTCCAGAGGGAGATGAGGCTAAGGCCTTACACAAGAAGAAGTTGGTTATGGATAAGAGGATTGTTGCTTATTCAATCAAGGATCGCCTCATACCACATGTGTCCTCCCTAAAGACACCTATAGCTATGTTTGATGCCCTAACCAAACTGTTTGAAGGAAAGAAAATAAACTGGAAGATGAATTTGAGGAAACAGTTGAAGAATGTGAAGATTCAGAATCCAGAGACCATACAGTCTTACTTCACAAGGGTCTCCTAGATCAAAGAACAACTTGAAGTAGTGGATGAAGAAGTGGAGAATGCAGAAATTTTCATGACCACCTTGAATGGTCTCCCTAGGACATGGGACTCTTTCATTCAAGGGATCTGTGCCAGAAATAATTTAGTCAAGTTCAGTAGACTATGGGAATAATGCTCACAAGAAGAAGCTCGGATAGTAGCTTGAGAAGAAAATATGGGAAGTGAAGATCAAGCTCTCACAGTTCAATCCAAGAAAAATAGAAGGGACCATCATCATCGTTCTAAAGGTAAGCACTCTTCCTCCAAGAAAACTCAACTCGGATGTTATACTTGTGATGAAATAGGACACTATGCCAAATATTGTCCTAAAAACAAAAGAAACTCTCACAAGAAGAAAAAAAACAAGAGAAGACATCATGATCATGCTGCAGAAGATGATGAGCCTTCCACAAAGAGAAACAAGAAAGAAAGTGATGATTCTTCAAGTGATAAAGAATATGTTTTGATTTCCGCTCTCACAGGAAACATCACACATGGAAGCAATGATTGGCTTATAGACAGTGGGGCTTCCAAACATATGACAGGATCCAAAGAGTCTTTTGTAAGACTATCAAAACATGAATCACCCCACAAGTTGAATCTCGGAGATGACTACCAGTATCCAATAAAAGGTAGTGGGGAATCCTCCTATAAGCTAGACTCTGGAAAGTCTATGAAGATGAAGGATGTATTGTTTGTACTGGGACTTAAGAAGAACCTCCTCTCCATATCTGCATTAGATGCAAAAGGCATGAGGGTTGCATTTGTAGATGGCCAAGTTCTCATGTGGCCAAAGGGAAAGACTTTTGATGATGCAATAGTGATTGGGGAACAAGAGGGAGGACTATACAAATTGAAGGGCCATTCAAAAAAATATTTGGTCCGTGACACAGTAGAGCCAAATGAACTTTGGAATAGAAGGCTTGCACATGTGCACTACAGAGCACTACCACTTGCAAGCAAAGTTGTTGAAGGTCTTCCAAAAATTCAGTAAAAACATGATGGAGTCTGCAAAGGATGTGCAAAAGGAAAGAATACAAAGAAGAAATTTCCAAGTAGCAAGAGAAAGGCAAAAGGAATCTTGGCAATCATTCACTCTGATGTATGCAATCCAATGTCATCAAGTTCATTAAGCGGGTATGTATACTATGTTTATTTTATTGATGTTTTTTCTAGGAAGACATGGATTTACTTCATGAAGAACAAAGATGAAGTATTCAGCAAGTTCAAGGAATTCAAAGCCTTGATTGAGAACCACACTGAAAAGAAGATAAATATTTTCGATCAGATAATGGTGGATAATTCACATCAAATGAATTCAAAGAGTTATGCAAAGATTCAGGGATTAAGAGGGAGTTAACCACTCCATATAATCCACAACAGAATGGAGTTGCAGAAAGGAAGAATAGAATGACCATGGAAGCTGCAAGGGCTATGCTTCATGATCAAGATCTTCCCATGCATCTATGGGTAGAAGTTGCCAGAACAACGGTGTATGTAGAGAACCATACTCCACACAAAGTACTCAAAAACAAGACACCTAAAGAAGTCTTTTTCGGCAAGAAACCAGAATTTAGCCATCTCATAGTATTTAGTTGTCCAGTGTACATACACATTTTGAAAAGAAAAGAGGACAAAGTTAGATCCTTCAGGAAAGAAGGGTATATTTTTGGGATACTCTGAAAGCTTGAAGGATTACAGAATATAATTCTTAGGATTCAAGAATATCAACATCAGTAGGGATGTAACATTTGACAAAGACTCAGCTTACAACAAATCCAGAAAGAGGCCTACTGAAGAACCTGAAGAAATAGAAGCACCCAAAATTCATGACACAACCATGAACAAAGAAAGTCAAGTAGAAGATCAAGAATTAGAAGAATCTCAAGAACATGTAGATCCACCTCAGGAGAAGAATCCTCATAAGGGGAAACCTGCTTGGGTACGAGAAGCTATCCAAGGTGCAGAAAGATATGGGGCTCCAAAAGAGATTCATAGAGAAAGAAAGAAGACCAGATCATGCTCAGGGTATGTAGCCTTATTATGTGATTTCATCGATAAAGAACCTTCAAACTATGAAGAAGTGGCAGAAGGGAAAGAATGGAAGGATGCTATGATTGAAGAGTATCAATCGATCATGAAGAATGATGTTTGGGATTTTTCCCAAGACCAAAAGGGAAGTCTGTTGTAACTTCCAAATGGATCTAAAAGATCAAGCATGCTACTGATGGTAGCTTAGAAAAATATAAAGCAAGATTTGTGGCTCGTGGCTTCTACCAGAAAGAAGGAATAGATTATGAAGAAACTTTTGCACCTGTAGCCAGATACACTTCCATCAGATCAGTACTTGCGCTGACTGCAGTAATGAAATGGAAGATACACCAAATGGATGTTAAGACTGCTTTCTTGAATGGTGTAGTGGAAGATGAAGTATATATGGAGCAGCCACTCGATTTTGAGACACATGATAGGTAGTCTCATGTGTGTAGATTGAAGAAATCCCTGTACAGTTTGAAATAGGCACCCAGGACATGGTACGGAAGAATTGACAACTTTCTATCCAATTTGGGCTTTACTAAGAGTAAAGCAAATTCCAACCTTTACTACAAGGTTGAAGATGACAACCCAGTGATGCTACTACTGTATGTAGATGATATGTTTGTAATATGTATGGATGGGTTCATTGCTAATATGAAGAGGAAGCTTGCTCTTGAGTTAGAAATGAATGACTTTGGTATGATGCATTATTTTCTAGGCATGGAGGTGTGGCAAAATGCAGATGGAATTTCCCTGGGGCAAGGGAAATATACGGTAGATATCCTGAAGAGATTTGGGATGATGGACTGCAAGGCCATGAACACACCTATGGCATCAAACCTGAAGCTATTGAGTGATGCTTCATCAGAAGCGGTTGATGCTATAATGTATCATCAGATGATTGGGTCCTTGATGTACTTGATGAACACGAGACCCGATATTTGCTTTGCTGTGAACACCTTGAGCCAGTTCCTAACAGATTCGAGACATGTTCACTTGATTGCTGCAAAGCATATTCTAAGGTACCTGAAGGGTACAGTTTATTATGGACTCAAGTATGAGGCAAATTAGAAGATTAACCTGGAGGGTTATGTTGATTCAGATTGGGCAGGTAGTGCCATCGATAGGAAGAGCACTTCAGGGTGTTGCTTCAGTGTGGGATCAGGTGTGATCTCTTGGTTTAGCAGGAAGCAATCCTATGTGACATTGAGTACAACTAAAGCAAAGTATGTCGCAGCTTGTTTAGCTAGTTGTGAGGTAGTATGGCTAAGGAATCTATTGTTTGATTTATTTGATCTCCAGTTAGATACTACTTGTATATATTGCGACAACCAGAGTTGTGTGAAGTTGACAAAGAACTCGATGTTCCATGACAAGTCGAAGCATATCGAGATCAAGTATTACTATATCATGGATATGGTGCAGAGAGGAGCAGTGAAGCTCCAGTATGTTGCGGCGGATGAATAGATAGCTGATGTTTTAACGAAGCCATTGGCCAGAGTGAAGTTTGAGTACTTCAGGGAGAAGCTTGGTGTTCTTTAGATCGAGCTTCCCTCTAAGGGGAAGTGATGAGTCCGTGAGCCATTCTGACATGGTGAAAGGATTAGGTTCCTTCCATGGTCAAATATAAGGGCTAAGCCATTCTTTCATGGTGAGAGGATTGGTTCCTTCCATGTCAAATATGAGTGTTGAGCCATTCTGATATGACTGTAGGATTGGTTCCTACATGATCATATATAGGGGCGGTTTCCATTATCTGAATGGAGGTACCTGGTCAGTTACCAAGAATACTCAATTTAGGACTGAGGTCCATTCTCATATGACTATGGGATGTAGTCTCACATGATCAGATATAAGTGCAGGGCCATTCTAATGTGATTGAGGGATATGTTCCCACTTGATCAGATATAAGGGTTGTTGTCATTCCCTGAATGGAGGAACCTGGTCAGTTACCAAGAACCCTCAGTCTGGGACTGAGAGCCTTTGTAAGGATTCAAGGTCAGATGTAAGGGCTATGCCATTCTGACATGGTGAGAGGATTAAGTTCCTTCCATGGTCAGATGTAAGGGTTGTGCCATTCCTACATGGTGAGAGGATTAAGTTCCTTCCATGGTTAGATGTAAGGGTTGTGCCATTCTGACATGGTGATAGGATTAAGTTCCTTCCATGGTCAGATGTGAGGGCTAGGCCATTTTGACATGATGGTGGATGTGTTCCTCTCATGGTCATATGTGAGTGTTGGGCATGCCTTTCTAATGATTCAAGGTCATATGTAAGTGTTGGGTGGGACATTTTGACTTAGGGTCAGATACAAGCACTGAAGAAGACCTACATGGAGGCTAGGCCTACAACTAGCATGAAAAAGGGCTGGCTTTGTAGAACTTCTAGTGACGAGAAGAATCATGAGATAGCACCAGTGATTTTGACCCAGTGATGATCTAGATCCAGTGGTGATGATCTAGATAGAGTGATGATATAGATCCAGTGATGATTATCTAGATCTAGTGATGATCCAGATCCATTGATTTTGATCCAGCAGTGATGATCTAGATCGAGTGATGATCCAGATCTAATGATGATGATCTAGATCCATTGATGATAATATAGCAGTGATGATCCAAATTTAGTGATGTTGATCGAGTAGAGATGATCTAGATCGATTGGTGATCTAGATCCAGTGATGATGATCCAGATCAAGTGATGATCCAGATCCAGATGAAGATGACTTGAAGATGACGAGAACTTGATGATGATCCAGATGATACAAAGAAGAATACGTGTGCTAATAAATTGTGTCGAGAGAATACGTTCCTAGTTAAGAGGGAGTGTTGATGTAATTGTAACTTCAGATTGTATTCACTTGCATATCTTATGTATTGTTCCCCGATGTTTATTCCAAGATGTGTTTGTAATGTAATTGATCCATGTCATGCCCCGATGTTCCGATCGAGAGTTTCTATAATGTAAACAAGTCATGTCAAGTCATTGTGGGTAACCCTCCTATTGATCAAGGGTTAAAGTCCCCGTAGTTCCGGGGCCTTAGGGTTATTAGACTCTCCTAGTGAAGTCGGACCTAGTGAGTTATTGTCAAGTCGGGAATTATTATAAATAGAGAGTGAGCCTCTCTATTTATCACACACTCAATCACACTCAGTTGTAGCTCATAGCTGAGGGAGAAGAAGTTGTTGGGGCTAGAAAGAAAGAGACTACTGTTGTCGAGAGATCATCTTACTGTTTTGGGGTTTTACTTTTGGTGTTGATTCTATTTCTGAGGAAGTTGCAGGGTTTTCTCCATTTATGGTTTCCCTGAGGAAAAACATTGTGTTCATTGTGTCTTGTGTTTGATTTCTGTACTTTTTATTATCTCAGTTAAAGATCCTAATATAATGCTAGCTTGAATGTTAAAATTCTAACACCAGCTCTGCACCAGAAGCAGAAGGTTTACCACTTAATACCCCAAGTTAAGGAATTGTTGATCAATCTTGATCAACTATGCTGGGTGTGATGAAAACCTGAAATGTGCAGGTTTTCGACCTTACGGTGCCCATTTTGTGTTTTTGTAGGTACAAATTCGAATGGCTTCATCAATGATGGATTCTTTAGTTCCTCTTCTCACCCTATTCACAAACTATTCAAAATTGAAGATGAATATGATTGCATCTCTGAAGAGACAAAATATATATGAGGTGTATACTGGACTTGGTGAAGAGTCCTTTGAGAGAGAGTATGAGTGGATAAATAAATGTGATGCAGCTTATGGAACAATGTGTATGGCCCTTTCTCCTAGCATGCGCTACCTCAAACTATCTATTAAAAATCCAAAGGATCTCTAGAAATTATTGGACAGAACCCTTGGATGGATTGATGGGGATCATAATAGAACTTTGGAAAGCACATCTAGCACCATAAGCATCCTTGATCCAAAACTATCGGCCTCCACTCTCTCTTATGAAGTTGTTCAAAATAAAGAAGAAGCAGAATCTTCTACACAGTCAATTCGAATTGAAGATAGTCTCCATGCAGTGACTCCTTCTCCTGATGCTCCGGAAGTTCATGAGATCTCTGATATCCCATCTCCTCATATGGCTGAAATAGAAGAAGACATTTGAATCTCTGATATTGAATAAAAAACACTATTGCATTTCCATGCAAATATTCACCGGTGATTTTCCTTTGAATTCTGTGCAAAATTTGCCAGTAATTGCTTCCGAAAGTGAAGAGAAATTTGATTTTTCTCTCTATAATGTTTCTGCTGGTGTGAAAATATGTAATACCTTGGATATTTTGGAAGAAATATCAGATTACTAGAGTGATCCATTTTCTCCCCATGATCTAGATCTTCCACCAAAATCCTGCAGGATTGCATGCACCAAAATTCAGAATTTTGAAGAAGAAGAAAGTTGTGCATCCACTGTCTCGGTTGACCATTTATTTGGATCTGATATGAACCTTATTGGATCTGATATGATCTTATTTGGATATGATCTGATAATTATTGGTTAAATATTTCAAATTCATAATCTTTCAGTACTGCTTGTAGTTGTTCTCATCAACGGTGTGAAGAAACAAGTACCGCAAGTCTCTTACAAAACTGTTGCTGGGGATTTGATTTCATTTCACAATTTTGGATCTGTTGTGAACCTATTTAGATATGATTTACTTTCTGATCTGATATTATTTGGTTCACAATTTAAAATCCAAGAGCTTTCAGTCATGCTTGTAGCTTGTTGCAGCTGCAACAATTTCCCAAAATTCCAAAAAAATTTAGGACCCTCCTTTGCTTGGATTAGTTTGATTTTCTTATTGGGTTTGGTCTAATAATGATTTCTCAGATTGTTTTCTAACGTTTGGGTTGATCTACCACCTGTTTCAGATTTTTCTAACACTTGAAAAAATTCAATGATTGATCAAACTTCATCTTTTGCCTTTTAATTACGTTTTTGTCATGGCTGAATCGGAAGGTATTTGCTTTTCCTCCCGCCGTTGCAGATGGACAAGCAGTATGGGCTCCGACTTCCTTTCCGATTTGTTTGTTTTTGCATTGGCTGTTTTTGAGTTTTACATTGGAACTTTGTATCATTTCTTTCTTCGTCGTTATGGAAGGAAAACGGCTTCCTCCTCCGATCATTGTTTTAACGTTTCGGACCCTGCTTTATTAGTCTCGCCGATCCCATAATGCATAGGCTTCCGTTGTTGCAACTGCGGAGAACTTTATGTTTTATGATTGTCTAAGTCATTTAAATCTCACCATTGCGGAAGGTCGTGCCCTTTCTACTTCCGCCACTGCAGCTGCTAAAAGTTTTAGCTTTTTCGATCCTCTAATGTTTCCGCTTCCGATTTTGAACTCATTTTGCAGAGCGGGTTATCCTTTGTTCTTCCGCCGTTGCGGCTGCGGTTCTGCTTTTGTTCCGATGTTAGAATTCTGACACGCGGTTATTTTTCACCCAGTTATTCCCCACCATTGCAGATGGATCTATGGTTTGGTCTTCTGCCATTGCGGAAAGAATTTTGCTTTCGACTTCCGATCCAAAATTATCCAACGTCCGATCTTTAACTTTTGCCCCCACCGCATGTTGACTATATATAGATGGGGTTGGGATTGTTGGATTATCTTATTATTCTATGAATTTTCAACTGTTTCCATTCTGTCTATTGTTATCATGTGCTATCGACCGCTCGCATTCGCCTGGTCCCTCGTTTTTGGTACACACAGTCCAGGTGTTGCCACCGCAAAGCTTGACAGGCCTCCACATCTCCAGTTACGTGCCGTGGCCAGGTAGGCTCGTTGTTGCCCTTTCCCCATTCCGTTGAACTTTTAATTGATGCTTGCCATGGTTAAGTTTTGTCGTGTCTGTTTAGCTTCACCCTGTTAATTTCACGCCTATATAGTTGGGATTGTTATCATAGTGGTTTGTGGTAGGGAGTTTTCGTCCCATAGGGCATTTTTACTCCGCGGCCTGTCATTTTTTTGTAACCCCGTGCTTAATGTAAGGGGGCTTGGTGTACATGGCCGTTACGCCATCTGCACCAAGCGGCCCGATATGATAAGATTTGATAGGGGAGGTTTTAGGGCATCCCTGTGGCTTTGGGTGGTCACCTCCCCCGTCCGTTTTGTGTTGTCTGTATCCCGCAGACTCAGCCGTAATTCGCTGCGTTTTTTCGTGTGGGTTTTGAACCTAAACCGGTGGGGGGGGGGGGTTCATTATATAGCAACGCGCAAAGTTTCTAGTGAACATTAGATTGCACAGGCAGTTTTGTTTGTAAGGTGCCATTGAAAAGGATTGCATAGTTTTCCCCCTTTCCTTCCTGCGCAGCGCAATGATAATATCACCCGCAGAGAGCGGGAGTTTTCTTCGCTTTAATGTAGATGTTTTCCCGTCTGATTATATTGTTAGAATGGTTTGGTATTGGAAAGCAGTGGTAGCTTACACATTTCACTGGATATAACTATTTTCCATCATGCTAGACATAGACTAAGTCACTGAACACTGTACATTGTGTTTCAATGGTTCTAGTAGTTAGGCCATTTCTGCTTATATATATGTATATATTTGCTTCATTGACTGATTGCTATCATGTTAAGCATAGAAGAAAGGACTTACTGCACATTGATGTATTGCATTTTGTCACTCAGCCAAAATGGATTAATGTTTACAATGTTGTGTATGGTAGGAAGATTTTGAATCCACAATGTCAAAGAGGCAAAAGAAGAAGGCCCCGGTGGTCGAGGAAGAGCCCAAAGTAGAAACTGTCACCAAAACTGAATATATATATGAGGACACTAAGTGTATTTCTGGTGTTGAACCTGAATACCAGTGAGGGGGAATATATATACTGATCACACGCAGAGAGGTTCCTGACATGGGCTTAGAAGAAGAGTCCATATATGCCAACATAGAAAGATCTTCACTGATGAAGATCGCCACCAGACCAGAGTTGTTCCCGTGCTCTGAAGTAATCGGTTGGATTCTACCACGGGAAGATGTCACAATAATGATTCTGGAAAATGTTGAAAGACAGGGCTATGCTGCATATAGCCCTGGATATGTAGCATCGGCTTACCACCTGCCGGAAGCCCAAGTATTTTTATCTGATGATTGGCTGAACAACATTAGAATGGACCTCGTAGAGACTCTTAAAAAGATGTTGTTGCAGGGAAAACATTACAGATACAGACCGATGGGTGATTACGATACAGCAAGATTAAGAGCCCCCTATAGGTTCATAGCTTTAATGCTGAACACAATTTTTGGAAGAGTACATGGTAGGTTCTTCAAGTTAGAGTGGATATCCATCATTTTTCATGTTGCAACCCAGGGGACAATTTTCGACTGGGATAGCCTTGTATCAAATAATATTTCAGCTTGCTTGGCCTCAGCTTTGGGAGGAGTGGCCCAAAAGAGGTCTAAATTCTATATGAGTTCCATACTTGTCGATTGCATATTGTGTTATCAACCTTTCCCCGGATTCAGGTGCATCTGGGATAGGGAAAGAATGCCTATCTATGCTGCCTATAAACCACTGTGGGCACACAAATATCACAGCTATTATCGAGAAGTATTTGAACACTTTATCATGCCCTTATACGCACTCATTTTCCTGAAGGAGTGTGATTGTATGTCAGAGGAGGCACTACAAGTAATAGAGGAGTATGCAGACTACTATTTGACTGAAAATGGCCTGTACTTCAGGATGTTTGGAGGTTCAAGAGCACCTTCCCTGCTGCCCAAATACGCAACTGATTACATTATTCACAAGGAGGTAGTCAGACAAGTGTTCCTAGATGGGATAGGTAGTTTTCTGTTTGAGCATAAGAAGACCGCCTATCCTCCTTTTCCCTTCAGGTTAGGAAGCTACAAGTTTACCAGAGTGAAAAAGGCTGATGAATTTGTAGAAGAGCTGGAAAAGTTCCATTTTGGAGAGATGCCCTTTTGTAGAAATGATACTCACGGTAAAGTAGCAAAGCATTGCAAAGCAAACAATGTGCATTTTGAGTATGCCCACCATTGGGATTGGGAAGAATCCATCTTCCGAAATGCAGTAAACATGACAGCCTTGAGAACAAGGTTCAAGAAGAAGATCACCACCAAAGGTGGGAAGGGAGATGAATAAGCAAAGGCTGAGGAAGAAGCAAAGAGAAGAAATGAGGAAGCCCAGAGGTTGGCACAAGAAGCTGTGGGGTGGCTGCACACAGAAGAAGAGGAAAAAAGAAAAGCTACACAAGAGGAAGCTAGGAAAGCAGAATAAGATGCAAGGAAAGAAGAAGAAGAAAAGAAAAGGAAGCTGGATGAGGAGCTCCAAAAGCAAGAAGCTGAAAGGCTAAAGCTGACACAGACATAGTAGTCAGCCTCTGAAACAGCTACAGGGAAGACCCAGGATGTGGAGAACCCTGAGGTTCAGGACCCACAAGTACCTGCTTCCAGCACACCCATGGTCCCCACACTCAAGCCGGTCCCCTTTGTACAAAAGGTGGGTGAAGAAATCCATGATTTCAACACTGTTTATTATGATAGGGCAACAAAGAGAATAGTGAAGAGAACAAAAAGGAAAATTGAAACAAGAGATCTGCCAGGGAAAATGATATCAGATACGCCTGTTATGTTGGGAACAGACCAAGACCCAAGATTCACCATTAGAGCCAGAGTAGCACTAATTCAAGCTTCGAAGGATAATGTGGGCAGGATTATGATAGACTTGGAGCTATCTAAGAAATCCTTGGCTCAATTAAAAGACACTTTGAGGAAAGAGAGAGAGGAAGGCAATAGGATGAAGCGGAAGTATGAAGACATGCAGAGGGAGATAAAGGCTTCTAAGGCTGAACTATAGGCCCTCCAAGTAGAAAGACAGGTCAGAGAAACAACACAAGAGTGCCTGGAGAAAGTGCAGAAAGAATATCAAGAGCTGAAGATGGAAAAGGAACGACTGCAGGAAAAGGTAGAAGAGCTAGAAGAGCAACAAAATATCATCCTGGAGGCTAGTGAGATGCACACCCAAGAGCAGGGAAAGAAACATCGAGAGCAGATTGCTTCTCTAACAGCTGCTCTGGAGGAAGCAAGGGAGCAGCAGATTAACCTCCAACCGTTCAAAGAGCATGTCTTGGCCCAGAAGGCTAAGATGCTGCAGCTACAAACTGCTATAGAAGGAGAGAGGTGCAAAGTACTGCAGGTAGATAATAGATTGGAGGAAATCCTAGAGACCTCCTCTTACTTCGTTGATCGATCTCAGGACGTCCTTGAAGTCCTCACTGCGAGAATGGCAAGGCAGAAAAACAATGAAGAAACTTCAGCAGAACTGCCATCAAAGGATACACAGGCCCTCAAGCGGGATTATGACTTGTTGGAATTTGATATAAATACCACGGAGGATTTCAAAAAATCAGTTAAGAAAACGAAAGGAGCATGCACCTAGTTTTTCAGAAGGCTTCTCATTACCTACAACTAGTGGCAGATAGAGGTCGAGTAGAGGCTTGAGGATTTCCTGGATCACAACGCCTTTGTGGAGCTGTTGCAGAAGAGATACTAGGAGGAGGAAGCTAAAGTACAGCATATTAAAGCCCTGGATGATCAGATATTGAGGAGCAAGGTAGATCATTCAGCTATTAGTGTGTTACTTCTAGAGGATCAGCTTCAATTGAGTGCAGCCAGGATTGAGGCTATAAAGAACCAGGCTACTAAGTTTGAGATCAATATTCATTTTTAGAGCCTTGTGCGTTTGAGGGCATTGCCTCTGAAGCTTCGGCATGGAAGAAATTTCTAGATGCCCAAGTGGGACCCTCCTCGTAAAGGATTGGTCACTTTTTGTAATGTGTAACATTTTGTAAAAACATTTGAGAAAAGTCAAGCATTGGGAAATGAAGAGTTGGGAAGCCCAAAGGTTACTTTGGGCAGCCCAACCATCTCACCCTTTTGTATAAATGTAGAAAGCTTAGAAGGGAGAGGGGATTTTTCCTAGTTAGAGAGGAAAAGCTATATTGTAAGAAGAACTATTTCTCTTTGCAATAAAGAAGTATTGTTTGCCTGTTGGAGGAAGATTGGTGGCACTTTCAAATGTTATGCTGTGGATGGCTAAAAGATGAACTATTTTGTTTTTCCATCTTTTTGTCCATTAACCGTGAGATCGTTCTAACTCTCAGATCCTATGTTCTTGTTTTAAATGATTTCTAGTTTATTTTGTGGAATTACCACCATGAGTAATGTAGGTTGTTCATAAAACAATTAGCTATCTAATTGTTGAAATATCTTTAATCATTCATGTGTTGTAGGAAGAGATATCAGCTATTTGTAATTTCTCTTTATGATACATGCACAATTTCACATTACTCACAAATAAGTTAAAGTTACTCCCCGAGGATAGATAGATAGATAGATAGATAGATAGATAGTTTATTTCACTGCTGCACATGTGATTTAGATGCTGAGAATCCTAAGACGAGAGGTAAGAACCTGCGCATCACATTGTGAATACTCCTTGCATCCTTATCACCCTGCATGGTTAATTAGGTATCTGCGTATCATAATAAAGTCAAAAATTACAAAAATATTTACGGTGGACCGGGCCGCAACCGGTAAAACCTTTTGTTTTTGTTACTTGACCTATGGTATCCGGACCGCAAACCGGACAGATTCCCCATACCAAACAGTCACGGGCTAGTTGGGAACGTTGACTAGGGAGAATCCCTTTCTGTTTTTTCCTGCGAATTTCCAGGCCTCAACAGTTCTGGTGCTAGAAGGAGGGCCGCCAGTGCATGGATGGCTGTGGAAAATTATTTTCCCAAGATTACCCCACCAGCAGATGTTTTGAAGCTTGTAACCTGACCCAAGTACTTACAGGTTTTGGTTATACCTTTGAAGTAAGAAAGCCTATTCTCACCCTGCGTTGCTCTTTACTCAGACTTTGTTCCTTTTCATGTGCTCATGGCTAGTGTAATTGTGAATCAGCCCAACCCATTACCTGCTTGGAGAGCTAGATCCCCTTTGAACCTCACACCTCCATTGCATAACCTACCTCAAGCTTTTGATAAGTTGCTGCCTAAGTTTGACCCTGAGGAAAGGATTGCTGTAGATGACCACTTACAAAGTTTCTATTTAGCGGTAGAAGGGTTAAAGGCTGGGGAATACGAAGATGTTGTCTTTAGATTATTCCATCATACCTTGAAAGGGGAAGCTGCTTCATGGTACTTTTCCCTGCCCGCAAACTCGATCCCAGACTAGAATACTTTTGAAAGAATATTCAGAAATAAATATGTAGCCCAGAGAACTCATGCAGCACTAATGAAAGGATTATGCTCTTTGAAGAAAGAAAGAAAAGAAAAAGTGCATAGTTTCAACCAAAGGTTTGATGCTTATCTAAAGAACTTTTCTGGAGCTAATAAACCCTTAGACAAGGTCCTAATTGAATATTATACCTCAGTCTTAGGACCTAAGCTGGCCATGTTTTCCAAGATGAAAGCCAAACCTACGTTGGTAGAGACTTATGAAGAATCAGAAAGGGTAGAAGCTAAAAGGGAAAGTATAGAAGAATATCTCGAACAACTGACAGAAAAGACCATAGAGAGAAGAGTTTTATTGCTGTCTAAACCTAAAGAGGAGCAATCACATGATTTTGAGGGAATGTTGAAAATGATGCAGAAACTATCCAACCGAATAATAGATCTGGAAAAAGAAAGGGAAATGCGGAAAACTTACAAACCATACTATCCAAAAATAGAGGATAGCAACCAATGGAAAATACCTCCACCAAATTTAGCCTCAATAAATATAACAGAAGTGGGAGGAGATAATTTCGGCACTTTTCATCAACAACCTCATTCGGAAAAGAGTGCCCTCAATGGTTGAATTCGATGACATTGGTTATGAATCAGCTGCTAGATTCTAAATTGACCAAGGACAGTGGCAAAGAGGAAAAGAAAAACCAGACTATGGAGAAACAAGATAATGACACTATGTTTTCATGGGATGGTGTCTCGCTGTTTGACACTGAAGAGAGCGCTCTCAAAACTGAATGCACACCTACAGCAACAAAGGACATGGATTTAACAATTTTGAAGATCAAAAGATTGCAAAAGAATGTCAAGAGACAGGAAGATGTCAATAATAAAGATAAACCACCTAAAGTCACTACTTTCAACCAGGAAATAGAACCAATCATTGAGCCTGTCAAACCTGTTGAAGATGTTGAGGAAGAAAACGTTGGAAAAGCTAAGGAAGTTAAAGAAGAGATACCCACTGAAAAACAACCTGTGGAAGAAGAGGTTGAATCAACTGGGGAAAGGAAAACGAGCACCCCACCTTTCCTTTTGACTCTGGAAATTTTGAACCATAAGGTCCATAATTGTCTGGTGGACGATCATCGGTGAATGTTATGCCTCTTGCAATCTACAAAAAACTTGATGGGCAGCTAGAACCTACTGATTGGGACGTTACTCAACTAGACGAGACTAGTGTCAAGGTAGTGGGGGAGATGAAGAATATTTTGATTCGATTGTCTGCGAATAAAAAGATATGTCAATACCTTGATATTGTAGTAGCAGACATACCTGATGGCTATGGATTGATATTGAATCGAGATTGGTCAGCACGACTAGATGGGTACTTTGCTTCCGACTGGTCACACTTGTGGCTGCCTCAGAAGGGGAGCCCAAACCTGATTAAGATTTTAAGAGAGCCCTACATGAAGCACAATGTTACTGGGCTAGGAGAGGGAAATGAATCTGCTGATTCTGTCCTAGGAAACTATCTGACTGAGCTTAAGCTAAGACATCCTACCTCAAGAAAGGCCAGTTCTAGAATTGACACTCAGCCTGATCTCCTTCAACTTCCTCAGGCTGAAAGGGATGAATGTAGGATAGTAGACATGTGTTCAATTGAAAAAATAGCACAGCTAGACCATGGTTAGATATCTCATGTCTATAATCCAGCCCACCCCTTAACTCATTTGATTGAAGATTCTTAAGGGCGGGCACCTATTTCTTTTCTTGTTGCTTTGTACATAAATAAATTGATTTGTTTTCTTTAATGCTTTGATTATTGATTTGAGGTTGTTCTATTTTAATTTATAGTTTTGATGATTTCTTTTATTTTCACTGCCTTATTAGTAGTTCTTTTGGTTTTGAATAAAGAGGAAAACTTTTGGTTGCAATGGAAACATCGGGGTTCTTTATTAAATAAAATATTGAGCAAAATACTGTGCTTTAAAGTATAGAATGTCTTCTAGTAGCAGTGTCCCTAACTGGCCATGCATTCATTGAAGTCTTACTTAACCCCTGTAAATAACTCAGAAGTAAAAGAGGTCTGGAATACTATTTCGAGGCTCCATCCATTTCACATCTTAAATATCCAAGGGGGTGACAGCAAAATACCCATGAAAAGGAAGCAAGGTAAACAGTATATCATATATAAGTGATCCCATGCCATAATTTCAGAAAAGCTAAAAGCTATCAAGAGTCAAAACTCCTTAAAGAAACAAGACATATCAAAGCAAAGTATCAAAAGCATGAATTTCAAATTGTCGAAAGTTCCTCTCCGTCTGTGAGATGAAACGCCAATTCTTCTCTCACACAAAATGGCACTATGGGATAGAGGATCCTGAATAAAAATTTAGAAAGAAAGGCAAATGGAGGACTCACAAGAACTAAATTTCTAATGGCACAAAAGTGCAATTAGCATGGGAATGAGGAACAAAAGGATAATGTTGTTACTATCTGTTACAATCCTGTGGTGTCCAAGCATGAAAATACCTAAGGATGGGTAAAATAAACCTCATTTATTAGGCCTCAAAAGAGTCATTCAGAATTGCAATATTTCTGATGTTACCATTTCCCAAAGAATGGACTACTTCTCAATGGTTTAAATGCTTAATTTGGCCAGCCTATGAATGCAAACATCTAGAAGATTTCAACTTTTATTCAGACAGTCTTGCACTGGGAAGGGGTTAATTCAGAAATCTGGGGTTCACCAAGTAGTCGCCAATTGTTGCAGCTGCAACAATTTCCCAAAATTCCAAAAAAAATTAGGACCCTCCTTTGCTTGGATTAGTTCGATTTTCTTATTGGGGTTGGTCTAATAATGATTTCTCAGATTGTTTTCTAATGTTTGGGTTGATCTACCACCTGTTTCAAATTTTTCTAACACTTGAAAAAATTCAATGATTGATCAAACTTCATCTTTTTCATTTTAATTATGTTTTTGTCATGGCTGAATCGGAAGGTATTTGCTTTTCCTCCCGCCGTTGCGGATGGACAAGCAGTATGGGCTCCGACTTCCTTTCCGATTTGTTTGTTTTTGCATCGGCTATTTTTTAGTTTTACATCAGAACTTTGTATCATTTCTTTCTCCACCGTTGCGGAAGGAAAATGGCTTCCTCCTCCGATCATTGTTTTAACATTTTGGACCCCGCTTTATTAGTCTCATCGATCCCGTAAGTCATAGGCTTCCGTCGTTGCGACTGCGGAGAAATTTATGTTTTTCGATTGTCTAAGTCGTTTAAAGATCGCCGTTGCGGAAGGTTGTTCCCTTTCTGCTTCCGCCATTGCGGCTGTCGAAAGTGTTGGCTTTTCCAATCCTCTAATGTTTCTGCTTCCAATTTTGAACTCATTTTGCTGAGCAGGTTATCCTTTGTTCTTCCGTCGTTGCGGCTGCGGTTCTGCTTTTGTTCCGATGTTAGAAGTCCGACGCATGGTTATTTTTCACCCGGATATTCCCCACTGTTGCAGATGGATCTATGGTTTGGTATTCTACCACTGCAGAAAGAAGTTTGCTTTCGACTTCTGATCCAAAGTTCTCCGACGTCCGATCTTTAACTTTTCCCCCCACCGCATGTTGACTATATATAGATGGGGTTGGGATTGTTGGATTATCTTATTATTCTATGCATTTTCAACTGTTTCTATTCCGTCTGTCGTTATCGCGTGCTGTCGATCGCTCACGCTCGCCCGGTCCCCTGTTTTTGGTACACACAGTCCAGGTGTCGCCACCGCGAAGCTTGACAGGCCTCCACATCTCCGGTTATGCGCCGTGGCCAAGTAGGCTTGTTGTTTCCCTTTCCCCGTTCCGTTGAACTTTTAATTGATGCTTTCCACGGTTAAGTTTTGTCATGCCTGTTTACCTTCAACCCGTTAATTGCACGCCTATATAGTGGGGATTGTTATCATAGTGGTTTGTGGTAGGGCGTTTTCGTCCCATAGGGCATTTTTACTCCGCGGCCTGTCATTTTTTTGTAACCCTGTGCTTAATGTAAGGGGTATTGGTGTAGATGGCCGTTACGCTGTCTGCACCAAGTGGCCCAGTATGATAAGGTTTTATAGGGGAGGTTTCAGGGCATCCCTGTGGCTTTGGGTGGTCACCTCCCCCGTTTGTTTTGCGCTGTCCGTATCCCGCAGACTCAGCCGTAATTTGCTGCGTTTTTTCGCGTGGGTTTTGAACCTAAACCAGTGGTGGGGGTTTTTCATTATATAGCAACGTGCAGTGTTTCAAGTGAACATTAGATTGCATAAACAGTTTTGTTTGTAAGGTTTCGTTGAAAAAGATTGCATGGTTTTCCCCTTTTCCTTCCCGTGCAGCGAAATGATAATATCACCCGCAGAGAGTGGGAGTTTTCTTCGCGCTAATGTAGATGTTTTCCCGTCCGATTATATTGTTAGAATGGTTTGGTATTGGAAAGCAGTGGTAGCTTACACATTTCACTATATATAACTATTTTCCATCATGCTAGACATAGACTAAGTCACTGAACACTGCACATTGTGCTTCAATGGTTATGGTAGTTAGGCCATTTCTGCTTATATATATGCATATATTTGCTTCATTAACTGATTTCTATCATGTTAAGCATAGAAGAAAGGACTTACTGCACATTGATGTATACCATTTTGTCACTCAGCCAAAATGGCTTAATGTTTACAATGTTGTGTATGGTAGGAAGATTTCAAATCCACAATGTCAAAGAGGCAAAAGAAGAAGGCCCCGGTGGTCGAGGAAGAGCCCGAAGTAGAAAATGTCACCAAAACTGAATATATATATGAGGACACTAAGTGTATTTCTAGTGTTGAACCTGAATACCAGTGGGGGGAAATATATAAACTGATCACACGCAGAGAGGTTCCTGACATGGGCTTAGAAGAAGAGTCCATTTATGCCAACATAGAAAGATCTTCACTGGTGAAGATCACCACCAGAACAGAGTTGTTCCCGTGCTCTGAATTAATCGGTTGGATTCTGCCCCAGGTAGATGTCACAACAATGATTCTGGAAAATGTTGGAAGACAGGGCTATGCTGCATATAGCCCTAGATATGTAGCGTTGGTTTACCACCTGCCAGAAGACCAAGTATTTTTATCTGATGATTGGCTGAACAACATTAGAATGGACCTGGTAGAGACTATTAAAAAGATGTTGTTGCAGGGAAAACATTACAGATACAGACCGACGGGTGATTATGATACAGCAAGCTTAAGGGCCCCCTATAGGTTCATAGCTTTAATGCTGAACAGGATTTTTGGAAGAGCACATGGTAGGTTCTTCAAGTTAGAGTGGATACCCATCATTTTTCATGTTGCAACCCAGGGGACAATTTTCAACTGGGCTAGCCTTGTATCAAATAGTCTTTCAACTTGCTTGGCCTTATCTTTGGGAGGAGTGGCCCAAAAGAGGTTTGAATTCTATATGAGTTCCATACTTGTTGATTGCATATTATGTAATCAACCTTTCCCCGGACTCAGGTGCATCTGGGATAGGGAAAGAATGCATGTCTATGCTGACTATAAACCACTGTGGGCACACAAATATCACAACCATTATCAAGAAGTATTTGAACACTTTATCATGCCCTTATACACACTCATTTTCCTGAAGGAGTGTGATTGTATGTCAGAGGAGGCACTAAAAGTAATAGAGGAGTATGCAGACTACTATTTGACTGAAAATGGCCTATACTTCAGGATGTTTGGAGGTTCGAGAGCACCTTCCCTGCTGCCTAAATACGCAACTGATTACATTATTCACAAGGAGGCAGTCAGACAAGTGTTCCTTGATGGGATAGGTAGTTTTCTGTTTGAGCATAAGAAGACCGCCTATCCTCCTTTTCCCTTCAGGTTAGGAAGCTACAAGTTTACCAGAGTGAAAAAGGTTGATGAATTTGTAGAAGAGCTGGAAAAGTTCCATTTTGGAGAGATGCCCTTCCGTAGAAATGATACTCACGGTAAAGTAGCAGAGCATTGGAAAGCAAACAACGTGCATTTTGAGTATGCCCACCATTGGGATTGGGAAGAATCCATCTTCCGAAATGCAGTAAACATGACAGCCTTGAGAAGAAGGTTCAAGAAGAAGATCACCACCAAAGGTGGGAAGGGAGATGAACAAGCAAAGGCTGAGGAAGAAGCAAAGAGAAGAAATGAGGAAGCCCAGAGGTTGGCACAAGAAGCTGCGGGGTGGCTGCACACAGAAGAAGAGGAAAAAAGAAAAGCTACGCAAGAGGCAGCTAGGAAAGAAAAAGAAGATGCAAGGAAAGAAGAAGAAGAAAAGGAAAGGAAGCTGGATGAGGAGATCCAAAAGCAAGAAGATGAAAGGCTAAAGCTGACACAGACAGAGCAGTCAGCTTCTGAAATAGCTGCAGGGTAGACCAAGGACGTGGAGAACCGTGAGGTTCAGGACCCACAAGTACCTACTGCCAGCACACCCATGGTCTCCACACTCAAGCTGGTCCCCTTTGTACAGAAGGTGGGTGAAGAAATCCCTGATTTCAACATTGTTTATTATGATAGGGCAACGAAGAGAATAGTGAAGAGAACGGAAAGGAAAATTGAAGCGGGAGATCTGCCAGGGAAAATGATATCAGATATGCCTGTTATGTTGGGAATAGACCAAGACCCAATATTCACCATTAGAGCCAGAGTAGCACTGATTCAAGCTTCGGAGGATAATGTGGGTAGGATTATGACAGACTTGGAGCTATCTCAGAAATCCTCGACTCAATTAAAAGACACTTTGAGGAAAGAGAGAGAGGAAGGCAATAGGCTGAAGTGGAAGTATGAAGACATGCAGAGGGAGATAAAGGCTTCTAAGGCTAAACTGCAGGCCCTCCAAGTAGAAATACAGGTCAAAGAAACAACACAAGAGTGCCTGGAGAAAGTGCAGAAAGAATATCAAGAGCTAAAGAGGGAAAAGGAACGACTGCAGGAAAAGGTAGAAGAGCTAGAAGAGCAGCAAAAGATCATCCTAGAGGCCAGTGAGATGCACACCCAAGAGCAGGGAAAGAAACATCAAGAGAAGATTGCTTCTCTAATAGCTGCTCTGGAGGAAGCAAGGGAGTAGCAGATTAACCTCCAACCGTTCAAAGAGCATGTCTTGGCCCAGAAGGCTAAGTTGCTACAACTACAAACTGCTATAGAAGGAGAGAGGTGCAAAGTGTTGTAGGTAGATAACAGATTGGAGGAAATCCTGGAGACCTCCTCTTACTTCGTTGATCGATATCAAGACATCCTTGAAGTCCTCACTGGGAGAATGAACAGGTAGAAAAACAATGAAGAAACTCCAGCAGAACTTCCATCAAAGGATACACAGGCCCTCAAGCGGGATTATGACTTGCTGGAATTTGCTATAAATACCTTGGATGAATTCAAAAAATCAGTTAAGAAGACGAAAGGAGCATGCACCGATTTTTTTAGAAGGCTTCTCATTACCTACAACCGGTTCTAGATAGAGGCCAAGCAGAGGCTTGAGGCTTTCCCAGATCACAACGCCTTTGTGGAGCTGTTGCAGAAGAGATACCAGAGGGAGGAAGCTAAAGCACAACATATTAAAGCCCTGGATGATCATATCTTGAGGAGCGAGGTAGATCATTCAGCTATTAGTGTGCAGCTTCTAGAGGATCAACTTCGATTGAGTGCAGTTAGGATTGAGGCTATAAAGAACCAGGCTGCTAAGTTTGAGATCAATATTCAGTTTTTAGAGCCTTGTGTGTTTGAGGGCATTGCCTCTAAAGCTTCGGCATGGAAGAAATTTCTAGATGCCCAAGTGGGATCCTCCTCATAAAGGATTGGTCACTTTTTGTAATGTGTAACATTTTGTAAAAACATTTGAGAAAAGTCAAGCGTTGGGAAACAAAGAGTTGGGAAGCCCAAAGGTTACTTTAGGCAGCCCAACCATCTCACCCTTTTGTATAAATGTAGAAATCTTAGAAGGGAGAGGGGTTTTTTCCTAGTTAGACAGGAAAAGCTATATTGTAAGAAGAACTATTTCTCTTTGTAATAAAGAAGTATTGTTTGCATGTTGGAGGAATATTGGTGGCACTTTCAAATGTTATGCTGTGGATGGCTAAAAGATGAACTATTTTGTTTTTCCAGCTTTTTGTCCATTAACCATGAGATCGTTCTAACTCTCAGAGCCTATGTTCTTGTTTAAATGATTTCTAGTTTATTTTGTGGAATTACCACCATGAGTAATGTAGGTTGTTCATAAAACAATTAGCTATCTAATTGTTGAAATATATTTAATCATTCATGTGTTGTAGGAAGAGATATCAGCTATCTGTAATTTCTCTTTATGATACATGCACAATTTCACATTACTCACAAATAAGTTAAATTTGCTCCCCGGGGATAGATAGATAGATAGATAGTTTATTTCACTGCTGCACATGTGATTTAGATGCTTGCGAGTCCTAAGACGAGAGGTAAGAACCTGCACATCACATTGTGAATACTCCTTGCATCCTTATCACCCTGCATGGTTAATTAGGTATCTACATATCATAATAAAGTCAAAAATTACAAAAATATAAACGGTGGACCGGGTCAAAACCGGTAAAAGCTTTTGTTTTTGTTACTTGACCTACGGTAGCCGGACCGCAAACCGGACGGATTCCCCATACCAAACAGTCACGGGATAGTTGGGAACGTTGACTGGGGAGAATCCCTTTCTGTTGTTGCCTGCGAATTTTCAGGCCTCAATCTCAACAGTCCTAGTGCTTCGCTCCCCATGATCTAGATCTTCCACCAAAATCCTTCAGGATTGCATGCACCAAAATTCAAAATTTTGAAGAAGAAGAAAGTTGTGCATCCACCGTCTCGGTTGACCATTTATTTGGATCTGATATGAACCTTATTGGATCTGATATGATATTATTTGGATATGATCTGATAATTATTGGTTAAATATTTCAAATTCATAATCTTTCAGTACTGTTTGTAGTTGTTCTCATCAACGGTGTGAAGAAACAAGTACCGCAAGTCTCTTACAAAACTGCTGCTGGGGATTTGGTTTCATTTCACAATTTTGGATCTGTTGTGAACCTATTTAGATATGATTTAATTTCTGATCTGATATTATTTGGTTCACAATTTAAAATCCAAGAGCTTTCAGTCATACTTGTAGCTTCTCTCACCAATTCCGGTGTGAAAAATCAAGTACCGCAATTTCTCTTCAAAACTGCTGCTGGGGATTTGGTGTTAGTTTCCTATTATGAGGTTGATGATATTTTATTATGTGATTCATTAGCTATTTCAAAATATATATCATACTATGCAGCTCAAGTATTCACTCTCAACAGTCCTAGTGCTTCTCTATCATTGATCACATGCTCATCTCCTCACAGAACTAGTAAAGAGGAAGACATTCTGCATCCGCCTGAACACTTGCTCCTAACACTTGGAGATGATTTTACCACTCATGGTTTTATGTTCATGGCTGCAACATATCAGTTTCTGGAGTGTTCCTCACATGTTCTGAATCCTAAAGAACCTTTTCTCACTTATCAGTTGACTTCAGTTGCTCTACATGGGTCCATTTTTCATCTGGCAACTGTCTATATTTCTTATTTAGTTGAGCATATAATTCTTCTTCCAAAGAGGAATATTCCTCCAGACATAATGATGGATAGGTTCACATTCCATGCCCCACAATACCTATGCATAGAAGAACCATATTTATCCTAATTCTTCCTGCTTAATTAGAGGGGGGGATTTTTTCCCATGTGGTTTTTTCCCCAGCTCCTTGTATTGAGCAGTCACTTTACTTTACTTGACGTAACGGGTGACCTATGGTCTTATTTACCAACGCCCATAGATTTTCCAAGTTATGATTAAAGGGGTGTTAGGATTATTAATACTCCCTTGTCCAATTTGGTCATATATCTAAGTCAGGAGTCCATCCAGTCTATTTTTAGTCACTAACACCATTGGGTCCACTTGGCCTAATTAGGGAACATGTTCCAGTTACTAAAGTGTGGGGAACACTAATTGAGGCCTACCGCCACTAATTGCACTTGCATGCATCAGTTTGGGAGCCTCCTATATCAATTCCTACAATTTAGGAGCCACTGGGAGTGCCGACACCAACTTTCAGCAGTTGAGTTCAGTTAGTGACTAATCAAGCTGAGTTAGGAGTCAGTTACATTTAGTTCTAGTCCTCTACATTCAGTTAGCGCTAGGTTTGCATGGCTGCATGCAGGAGAGCCACATTTCTCACCTACCACGGTTAGTTATCCTCAGTCAACACTGAAGTAGACACTTGAGTTGTGTTTTACAACTCCGTTGAACTCTGGTAATGGTTTAGACAAGGTCAGTTAACTATTGAGTCCTCTAATGGTGATTTAGACAAGGTCTTAGTTACCTACAGTCAAGTAGAGTCTAATCAATTTGAATTTCCTCATGTGGATTCGAATTTCATGTGGCTATTTAGGCCATTGTACTTCATTGTAATTATTATCTAATTACTCTTTGATTAATTAAAAGCATTCACAGTTGCAAGCCATTTTTGCACTATTTCATTCTTCAATAACTGATTAAATTGTGTGATCTATCATGTGAGTCGTGTGTTTGTCCACGAATCAATGTGCTCAATTTAATAATTCATTTGTTGTTGAATGTCATTTATAGGATATGGGGGAGAGGGGATTTGTTAGAATATAATCCGTTAGGGTTATATAATGTAAATAAATAAATAGTAGGAAGCCAAACAGGCTGAGCGGAAGGTGAAACCCAACCGCCATGTGATTTGTATAAATATAGGCATTTGCATTGGAATAATAATCAATCGGGAGCTATTACCAACAAGTGGTATCAGAGCCTGGCTATTTTCCTGCCATAACTCCTGGCTGCATTGCATGCCTGCCATTCTCCCTGTGTTATCAGAGAGCTGCCATTCAGCCTGCCATTCTGCTCTTTCAGAGCTGCCTGCCAGTCTCTCCTGCCTGCATGCATTACTCCTCCTGCCTGCGTTTTCTGCTCATTCGTTTGATGTATAATGAAGAGCCTAAACCTAAGTTTTAACCACGATCTCCATCAGTTTTCGTTGTTGCTGTATATTTTTTATCTGTGTGTATATCCCTGGTAAACCCTAATTTATCCTGCGATTTGTGTATATCAGTGTGAGTATGTATATCTCTGCGATATAGTGTGAGTATATCCCTGGTAAACCCTAATTTATCCTGCGATTTATTGATATCAGTGTGATTTCGTTGTTGAGTATATATCCTGCATTTGAAACTTCTTTTGTTTGGCATCACATGAGTGCGATGTATATACTGCATTGAAGACTGATATACCGGTGCGTGTTGGAGACTGGTGCATGTTGGAAACTGCTGAAGACTACCCTCGTTCGCGTTGGAGACTGCTGAGTGAAGACCAGCGTGGATCTCTTCCAAAGTGTCCCATTTCCTCCAAACGTTTCTTCTCCTTTGTTCTCATCATATTCAGAGGATACAGTGCACTGATACTTGTACACGCAGACTGCTGAAAACCCATTGAAGACTGAGCTGTATGCTACGTAAGTTTGAATCTTGCTATTACATATCTTGTATGCTCAATGATATAATACCTATCAGATCCTTGATAGGATGAAGTAATATTTATGGGAGTTAAATAAATTTGTTGTTAAAAGGAGAACGATAGTCGTGACTATCGTGAGGCTGCGTGGAGAAGAAATGGTATTGCTGAATGATATGTAATGCTTGCTATGTTGAAATATTGTTAAAAATCGTGGAGGTAGAACAATTTTAAGAACCTGCATGGAGAAGACTGCATACATGCTGCGTTGAGCTAGCTGCCTGCGACTTGAAGACTACATCATGCGTTGGAAATGATGTTTTCGGAATGCACAAACCCTAGACTGATAGACTGCGCACCGTTCTGACTGATTTTTTTGTGAAGACTGCGCACCATTGTTGCTATATAAATACTGGTGATTGATATATAAATACATATATATTGCTGCAACCCATTTACGTTGAAGTCTGATCATACATTTTGTGAACTGCGACCCATATTTTGTGAAATATTGTTCGCTACACCTGGAGGATAATGTGAAGCTGAGATACGAGCTGTGCGTTGATCAACTGGTGTATGAGCCCGTGTGCTGAGTTTTCATGTGAATATTGTGTGAATATCAGTCAGCTGCGATATAGTTTGACCTTGTTTTATGCGTGAGTTTATATGCTGCATATATTCAGTTTACATGCTGCTAAATATGAAGACTGACAATTTTCTGTAAAGAGTCTCTTCTGAAGCCTTGTATCAGTATCGGTTGGCTTTCCTGAATCCTTCAGTCATACAAGTTACGGCCCCAAAAGTTATCAGCATTCTCATTGCACTTAATTAGTTGAAATTTGAAAGGTTTAAAGTATGAAATAACATTTCCAATACATTAGCATAAACCCTCACTTTGTATTGTGGCCGTGAAGCGCTGCTTTCAATCTTTATTTTCCCTATAATTTGGGCCTGAGTGTTTGCAGTCTATTGTGTCACAATTTGCTCGTTTTAGATGTCAGAAAATGAAGACTGATATATTATATATTGCGTGACTGCAAAATATTGATATATCACACATATATTGCTGCGTTGGAGACTGCGTGTTGGTGACTGCTGTCGATTGGAGGAGCAGCCTGAACCCTAACTTCTGTTGAGTTTTTTTGTTGAAGAATAATGTATGCTGGAGAGTGCTACGCTTTTTGCTCTGTATTTGCTGCTAAAGACTGAGATTGATAGATTGTAGACCGATCTCTGAAACTGAAGACCGAGACTGATATGTGCAAATGTTGTATGCTATATATTGCTAATGACGGATATAAAGAAGCCTGTGTATCACTGACAGTGATATATTTTGTATCTACTGATATATTTGCTATAAAATTGCATTGTATTCACCTTGGCAGAGACTGTAGACCTGCAAGGTTATTATTTTTTATTTCTCTTTAAAAATTACACTAACAATTGTAAAAATGCAATATATAGCACCTATTGTCGGTGATGTCCTCAATGGCAAGGAAACATATCCAAAATGGTCTAGAAAGATCAAGAAATCAAGCGATCCTGTCGAAGAATCCCTTGACTTTGTTCAGAAAACAAAGAATCGGTTCAAAGACCCTTCCAAGGGAGATTGCAGCAAGAGAGGCAGAGGGGGCAGAAACAACTCCAGAAAAATATCAAAGTGCAAACTTTGTGGAAAGAATGGGCACACATCAGATCAGTGCTGGGCTTCATGGGATTCCATCAAAGACAAGCACAACCAGAAGAAAGATGACCAAGATACTAGTAAATCTTCTAATTCTTGTATTGTTGCACATTGTAAT
>LPNX010104456.1:570351-592581 GCA_001517045.1 Pseudotsuga menziesii
GATTGCGATAAGGAGACAGGAGTATCAACTTTTGGATACACTATGAGTCTTGGATCAGCAGCTGTCTCATGGAGATCACGCAAACAATCAGTTCCGGCAGATTCAACAACAGAAGCAGAATATGTAGCTGCAGCTGAAGCAACGAAAGAAATAGTATGGCTCAAGAAGATACTTGAAGATTTGCAAGAAAAACAAGAGAACTCCACTCCATTACTGGTCGACAATACTTCTGCAATCAAGCTTGCTAAGAATCCTAGATTCCATGATCAAACCAAACACATCAACACAAAGTATCATTTGATTCGACATCATGTAGAAGCCAAGACAGTCCATCTTCGACATTGTTCCACAAACGATCAAGTTGCAGACATCTTCACCAAAGCGCTTGGATGAGAAAAGTTTGAAAGGTTCAGAAACATGCTCGGACTTACGAACACCCCTTCGGATTAAGAGGGGGATTGTTAGAATATAATCCGTTAGGGTTATATAATGTAAATAAATAAATAGTAGGAAGCCAAACAGGCTGAGCGGAAGGTGAAACCCAACCGCCATGTGATTTGTATAAATATAGGCATTTGCATTGGAATAATAATCAATCGGGAGTTATTACCAACAGGATTGAAGCATTCAATACCAAGCAGTTTGGGCAGTGTTGGATGTTTTAACCTGATTCTGAAATGCAGGTGCAAGTGGATATGGGATTCTCCAGCTTGTACATTCATGTTATCACCTACCTTTATAGTTTTCCTAGTATCATTTCTGATTTTTTTGGCTTTGTCGATGTTATTTAACTAGCTTACATTCTCTTATTTCAATGAACTTGTTGTGGCCTATTTTGACTGTCGAGAGGATAATGAAGGATCATGGTCTATCAAAGTTTATCATGGAAGAAATACAATGGCATTGTACCCTATTGAGGAGGTAAACAATTGTTTACATGCATGTTTATTGTTCTCTTAATTGAATTTACCTGGTAGGGAGATGAAAACAAGGATTCATGAACATCAATGATGATTTTTAATATCAAATGTATAATTTCTTAGCTTATCAATCTTAACAGGAAGGATTTATAAACGATAGAAGCTCAACCTGGCCTATTGCTAATCCTGTATTTACATGTCCATCAACTTCTGATAGCAGTCACCTGAGCAATTTTGTCGTAGATCCTTTTCTCTGTATGCAGGTTTTCATGTCTTCGTCATTTCAACATAGCCATCATAGTCTTTTGATTTTGGGTAGTGGGGTTCAAATCCTACAAATATTTCATAGGAAACCTTTATGGATAATGCTTTTGTTCTAAGTCATTTGAAATGGGCATCACCTTTGATTTCTAGAATTCAATGGAGGGAGTGCTATATTGCAAGCCTCACTTTGACCATCTTTTCTATCGCGCTGATATTGTCGTTAATTAATTGTTGTGTGAATACTTTGACTTGCAAATAATCCTTAGTTTGATTATGATTTGTTTGAAAAATAAATAATAAATATATAGAAAAACAAATATTTTTAATTATTTAATTAATATTTTTATCGTGACCGTTGTTCACATGACCACCAGGTTAACGTCCACCTCACAGTTTAGAAACAAGATGACTGCCTCACCACCCACAGTTCTGCCATGCATCTGGTTCGCTTTTTCCATCAAATTCCACAGGTGCACATGCTATCAACATCATAAGTTCATCATATCAGCACTGAAATCGCCAAGGGCTTCCAAATTGTTACTGAATTTGAGGATTTGGGATGACATTGGTTCGATTCATAGAGAGTGAGTATAATTTGGTCTGATTTGATTTAGGGTTTGGTAAGTAAGTGTTTTTAAGACGGTGGGTTTTGAAGAGATTTTGAGTTCAGATGGAGAGCAGGAGGAGGGCCCTCTATTATGTTTCGGAGATAGCAGTGATAATGAGGACATCTTTCTTGATCAATTTCTCGAGTCCAAGGTACTTGCTGTAGATTCTAATGAGGTATTGTCCTGGCACTTTTCTAGTAGTAAAGTATTTCAAACTACTTGTCTATAATGTTTTACCGAAATGACATAGTTTTTTATTAGGGTAGATTCCCATTTTCTGGTTAGGGTTACAGTGGCATTGATAATGGTTTGTTATGGAGTGGAAAAGCGTTTGGTTGTTATGGCCCTAGAGGTCAACTGTTGGTTATTAGAATGCATCTTGTGTTTTATAGTTCAAAGCATAGCCTCAGAGAAAATAGAATTAATTTTGGATTTACATCATCATATGGCTAATATTCTACCTGTTGGCATAATAGAGCTCATGTAGATTGAATCGAAATAGAGATCATTGATTAATTGGCCTATCTCATTAAAGAAAAAGGATATCTTATGGTTTTTGTTTGTCTGACAGTCACTATTTCCATTCTTTATTGATGATTTTTTTTTAAATAAAAATGATCTTATTTACAGAAATAATACAATTAAAATATTTCCACAAGCATGCATGCTTAGCTGAAGCTTAATAAAGAACCTTCATATTTTATTAATCTTCATATCATGATTACCTTGTTCCATTATATCTTAGGGATTTTGGAGGTGTATCAAAGTTATTGGTTTGCAGGTTTATGTAACCTGCAATGTGATGTTATTTTCATTTATTCTACCTTTACCATTTTTTTGTATTTTGCCTCCTTTATCACAGTGCTCTTGCATGGTGAAATGAGTTAATTTCTTATTCGTGATGCTTTGCCCCATCCTAATGCTGAAGAGTCTTTATTTCATGAATTCTACCTTCTCCTTTTTTCTATGGTCTTATGTTGCATATGTATTTGCACCGAGAGAAGCAAGGTGTTCTCCAACCCAGTATGGGGGAGATCCTGTCACGTTAATCATGTTATGCTAGCTAGCCGACATAAATAAAAAATGAAAAATATAAATTCAATATCAACTTAAATAAATAAATACATAGCATAGATCCTTTTTAAACCCAGATCTATCAAGTACCGAGAGGGATCCAAATGGTAAAAAAATGTACACCTCAAGAAATTGGATTCCTCTCGGTGCTTGATATATCTGGGTTTAAAATGGATCTTATAATCATCAAATTTCTGCTCCTCTCATAAGCAACATCGGAAACAAACCAAGGCGACTCTTAGCCATAGCCTTTTGATTTTGGTTTACCTTGATAAGTTCTCAAGGTATGTCGTCATTCTTGATCCCTATTGAAGCCACCACAATAGCTATGGTGTTGATGCGGATGGCAGTTGTGGGAAACTAGCAGGTGTTGTAGTGGGAATCAAAAGATGCTGCAAAATGGTGTTTGGATGCTCAAAAGTTATTGGATGGCCTATGATTGATTAAGTGAGCTATTTTATAGTCTAAATGTTAATTCCTAACTGTTTCCTAAAGTCTTTATCAGGCACATTTTCTTTTACATATATTGCTATTGGTTTTCTATGTGGCAGCTAGGGCAGAACAATCCATGGAAAGCATTAAGATGCATAGCATTACTTAGATGATTCTTGATATCGAGACCAATCAGACTTCTCTATTTTCTTTTCAATAATACAACAGTGGAATGAGCAAAAATTAAGAATTTTAAGTGGATGGCCTTACTGCCTGAATTTTTTGTTAGTTGGTCAACGGGGAACGGAACATGCTTTGGTTAGTTATAGTATAGTTATAGCTCTAATTAGGTTTGTATCAATCTGTATTTGCTTGGGATACTTCCTTTGGTAGTTCCAGTAGCTTGTTCGTAAGCTGGTTCCTTGTGTCTATTGTAATGACAAAAGACCAGAGCAACGGATGATTGTGTAACTAAACATAATACAATTTTACTGGGCTTCTAATGCTGGGTGGTATCATATAGGAAGCCCACACTAATTTCTATTGGTTGTCATAGGTTGAAATCTAGAGTGGAGAGGTATGGTATGTTTCTATGGAATGGAGGGGTTCAAATCTGGAGTGGAGGGGTAGGGTATATACACGCTTGTAAACTTCAACAGTCAAATGCTTGTGCTGAGGGGTTCCAATTCCTTTACCCTATAAACAAAGGGTTTTCAATATCTGGTACACCAATTTGGTAGCTGGATTGACCGTGACTTTAAAATTAAATTATTATTATATTGAAATATATATTCATATTGAATAAGAGTGCTTAATTAATGATTTACATGTTTTATTACATGTTGAAGAGGTGAATTACAGTAAAATTATGAATATATATGGTGAAATTGTGAATAGATATGGTCAGTGACCTAACTAATAATAATTTTCAATTAGGTTGACTAATAATAATTGTTAATTAGGTTGATTAGAGACTCTAAGAGGACCACATTGTCTGTAAACAGTAGTAATAGGGAAGCTGCAGGATTAGTCCAGTGGACTATGGATGTTCAGGCTCAGTATCCTTCCAATGTCCTACTTCCTGATTGTAGAACAAGGTTGGTATCTTGTCCCTTTGCTTAAATACACACCCAATATATGTTCATTTTGCATCTTCTCACAAACCTTTCACTATTTGAATGGTCTACCCTAACCCTTGAAACGGTAATGAATAAAATTCAAGCTCTGGTGACTTCTGGTTTGAAGATTTAGGTAGTCTCTCATTTTTTATGGTTTGATTTCTTTTCCCTCCAATTAGATCTTCATTGTTTCAGTTATGTTTAAGCTTCTGAAGGCATTTGGTTTGGGATTAAGGTCTATTGGGATTTTCATGACATGCTTTATGTCATTTGGTTTTTGAAATTTCTTTGAGAAACACGCCCTAAGGCGCTACCATGCATAGGGTGGTATTTTCTTGGATAAATTACCAGGTCTAAGGAACAAGTCTTATGCTAAACTTGTATGAGGTAGACAACACCAAGAATGGAACCGTGGTGGATGGCATAATACTTCATCGACCCCACTAATGAAACAACACCCCATTGACATTTTTGGGAGAATGATTGTTTGAGGATGTCCATTTAGTATCGTATCTCTAGTTTTTACGTGTGCGCTCTATTCCTTAGGATCTGCTTGGGTTTCTCATTGTTGTGTTATCGGGTTGGGTTTTTTGGGATAGAGAGTGCAAAGTATTTTCTTTTGCAATCCTTTGGATTTGCAAGATTTATTTTAGGTTGCAAAGGTTTTTGTTTGGATCTCTAGAATGTTGAATTATTTAATTTTTAATTTTTCTTTCATCGTTAAAATTTTATATGTTTAAGCTTCATAGTTACGATCCATTTGTGTTCATTGCATCTTTATTTTAACATTATTATGATTTAGAAACCAAACTCAACATTTCTTTTTAATGTTCAATTTACAGTGTATTAGGTCATAGGCTTAACTATGCCCATTTGGGTTTCCCTGCTTATTATTTTTCAAAAGTATGCTTCCTAGATTAAGAATATATTTGGTCATTTTGTGTCAAATTTATACAATAATTCTAGTACAATTTTTAAGGTGGGGTTGCATGTATTTTGTTTAATCATGAGAATTGTGATTGTAACATTAAGGTCCATCTTCAGCTTTTAACAATACATTTTGTTTGATTATGGGTTACAGGTTGATTCCTAAACTATATTTCATATTTCATTTCTCATACATGCATTTTCTATATGCTTATTTTCGCAGGAATGGGCAAGTTAGTGATTATAAGAGCTTATTAGGAGTTTGGTTTGATTCGACAACTCTTTTGGATGAATATCAAGCTAGCTGGGATGCGCATACAACCATGTATGATCAATGAAGATGAGCTAATGCATTTATATTTGATTCTTTGTAATAAATTGTAGAATTTGGATGTAGAAATGTTTCTCATTTTCCGAACCTTTAGGTTTTCTCAACATCTTTTTTTCTAATTTTATTTTGCAACACTCAACACTGCTCATGGTTAGCAAATCCTTTCAACAATTCTAGTTGTTTTTCATGCTCCTGAACATCAGACATGCGAAATAAAAAGAACAAGAGACCCTATAGATCTGCTCTCTTTGCAGTGTAAAAGACCATATTTGATGAGTTTATCAGACCTCAACCAACAATCTCATGGGACAGTTTCAACTAGTTTACGATTAGCTTTTGAGGATGAGCATGGAACTTCAATTACAAGCACAACCAAGAGAGATGGTGCTTCTATGTTTTCTTGTCTTTCGGATGAACTCAAAATGAGGTTGCGGCAACAAAGAGATGAAATGGATCAGTTCCTAAGGGCTCAGGTTTGTTCTATAATTTTCCATTCAGTTTGTTCCAAAATAGGATAGTTTTTAAGGATATTCATTGTAAATTTAGATAACTTCAAATTAATCAAAAACAACAGACATTGCAAGTTGGTAATATAAATATGTGCATATTAAGATTTTATTCTGGTGATATCTAGTCATTATCAAATCCCTACAAATTGAAATATAATTTGGTTAGGATCAAGTTACTTGAAAGGACGGTATTTTCATTTATTATCTTTGTGCCTACACATTTTCGTATCCAAATGTTTAAAGTTTTAATATATCCATTGCATTTGGATAGGAGTGGACTGAATCGGAATTGCATAATTTGAGTTTTTACAGACACAAGAATCCCTAATGTTTCAATATTTTCATCTATGTTTGATTGGATGTAATTTATAGAATCTATTATGGTTGCAAAATCAAAATCAAAATGCATCAGAAATTACATAATATGTTCAAGTTTACTATTATGTAATTTATAGAATATGATATCTTTTTTTTATTTGATTGGAGGAAGAAGGATTAACCACATTCTCAAATAGGTATAGGGACTGAGTCTTGGAACTCAAAGATATGGATCCCGAAGAGGAGGAAGTACACTTGGGCGTCTTCTAGTTCCATATGAGTTCAGAAAGTGATAAATACCTAAATTTCCAAGGCAGTTGAGAACCAGTTGGAAACAATGATGACAACAACGGTTTGCAGCCAACAAATAGTCAAGGAGTGGCATATAGAACCAGAAGAGCTAAAGATACAGTAGATGATAGAAATAGACGTAGATACTGGTGTTTTTGTTGTGAACAAAATAGTCCCAAGGAGAAGAAGAAGAAACAAACAAACAAGGAATCAAAATATTTAGTGCAAGCTCAAGCTACTCTCGTGGTAAATGAAAGAACATATGGAGAAAAAGTGGATTTTCAGGACACTAGAAGAGACTTAAAGTCTTCTCCTTCACATAAGAGAGCGACATGGAATCTGAGAGATGAAACAGAACTTACTTCTATTTTTCTGAACGGTATCAATTCGGGTCTCGATGGTGTAAAAAACGGAGTTGATGTTATGGACATAAAGTCACATAAGCAATTTTGGGAGGATGTTAGTAGAAATGTTCAAATTAAGACTGGGGAAGAATGGTCCAAGAATTAGATCATTGAGACATTCAGGAAAATGAAGACTATATTTTTAGCTAATGGCCAACAGAAAAAATCTACTGGTCAGTCAAGTGAGGACCATGAAGAGCAGCTATCTAGTATTATGCAACAAATTTTTGGAAGTGAAGAGGAACATAGTTTATATCTCCAGGAAACCATGAAAACTCCTTCAGAAGTAGCAATCGGTGGAAATGAAGATTAATTTTTGTTGACAAGAAGTAGGAATAATAAAGGAACCTCAAATTTCAAGAATTCAATACTTGACCAAGTCATTGTTGCTGCAAATGGAGTTGAGAAAGCAGGTATTAAACCTGTGAGTCTAGGGAAAAAAATCTCTGGAAAAAGAAAAACATAGAGAAGAACTTGCTTCAGCTATCCTATATGGTATTAAATCTGGCCTTGATGATATCAAAGTTGGAGCTGATCTAACTTCTGTTGAAGAATATTTCAATCAGTTTTGGGAGAACATCACTAAAATTCTCCAGAAGAAAACTGGGTAGCATCAATCGAAGTATCAAATCATTCAGGAGTTCAGGGAGATGCAGGAGAGTTGTGTTGCTAATGCAATGCAGCAATCATTTGCTATGCAGGAAAATGATGTACAGGAAGAGCAGCTTTTTAGGATTTTAGAACAAAATCCCAGAAATGAAAAGGAACATGCCATTTTAGATACAGCCTTGAAAAAAACATTCAAAGAGAGTGGAGATCAAGCTTCAAATACAGAAACCAAAAACATATTGGATCAAGAATCTAGACAAGGTGGTAAGATGACATGTAATGGTATCTCATATGTTCTCTACTTTCCTTCCCCTAAGCAAACTATTATTTGGAACCTTTAGAATCATAGCACTCTATTGCAGCTGCAACTGTTTTCCCAAATTTTTGAAATTTTGGACCCTCCTCTTAATTTTTATCTTGCCTAGAATCGTTTGGATCCATGAACTCTACTTATGTCTGAGACTGCTTTGGGTTGTGGAATTTGAAGTTGGATTTAAAATGCTGTCCTTTGATATATGATTTCTTTCTTTGATATCGGAATTCTTCTTTTCGTTTCCGTCGTTGTTTCAGAGGTGAAACAAAAAATTTCATCGCTGCCCTGCCGAAAGTCTTTTGGAACTTAATGTTTTTAGTTTGGTTGTTCAGAGGTCATCTAAACAATGCATCAGAGCCATATTTCCCTACGGGGCCGCCGTTGCAGAAGCTAAACAATGATTTTTTGATGGATAGCTTTGACTTTTTCGATGCTGTGATGTTATTATTTTGACTTGCTTTGTGCTTTCGAAGGTTGGTTGAAGTTTGAGTTGGGGGTTTTTGATCTTTATGAAGCTATTGTTTTGGAGATGAGACAATATTTTTAGACCGCTACACAACTCTAAGATTTTTCAAACACTTAACATTTTCATGATGTTTCTGCACCATATCGAAAAGTTTATAACTTTGATCGAAGGCTGTAGTCTAATTTCTTTCCGCCATTACGGCTGCCGAGCGAACTAAATGTCCACCATATAAATGCTCCACTCGCCGATGTTCTATTACGATTTTCACTGATATGTTTATTTTCCACAGAGCCCGTAGTCTTTTCATCTTCCACCATTACAGTTGCGTAATGTACAAACCGCTCGACGTTTATGTCGTTCCTTTCGCCAACAAGGAGTTTTGTCGTCCGATGCTTTAGTATTTAGTATTTCCGACGCCGTTAGACTTAATGGTCTCGCGGAACTCATTGTCCGCCTGAAACCTACCTTCGCGGATGTTAATTAAGCTATCCTACCAATGCTTTAGTGATTTTTCCTGCCAGTGAAGGTTTTTCCTGCCTGTTCTGTATGTGTTTTTACCCTGTTTTATGGGTGGCGGAGGTTTCATTTTCTATCATTTTAAGGTTTTTGTGACGAGAGCGTAGTGCAGGGCCTCATTTTGATGATCAGTTTTATTGTTAGTATGGTTTACATTTTTTTAAAAGATGCAGTCCGAATTAATGATGAATTTTGTTTTGACTGCAGACAGACTTAGAAGATTCTTCAAATTATTGCTGCAAAGAAGACATAGCTGAAGGACAAAGCAGAAGGAAGTTGGTTGAAAAGTGATAGGAAGAGATGTTCTAAGATCAACAGAATCTTAAAAGGGACAAATAAAAGACAAAGTGGAATCGATAGCAACAGAGGCCCGGGCTTGGAAAAGGTTCAGCAGTTACTGAGCTAGTCCCGTTATATGAAGTACTCATAGGACTAAATCCAAAATGTAATGTATTGCCTAAATCATGAGCACTCACAAACTGACAAAACTGTGAATTAAAATGGTTGGGGAAGCCAGAAGGTCAGGGAGTGGGGAAACCCAAAGGTTTTGTGGTTTTTGTATAAAGATAGGAAATTTAGAGGAAATGGGGGCTTTTTCCCTGGAGAAACTTGTGAACCATTTGTTGTAAGAGGAACTACTTCGTTTTACAATAATAAATTACAAATTTTGCCTGTTGGAGAAGGTGCTATGTGGAATGTTCGAATGTGATAAAATGAACAATGTTGAAGGGGAACTATTTTGTTTTCAACTATGTTTCATTAACTGTGAGAGCATTCTAACTTTCTGAACCTATGTTCTTATCTGAATGTTCTCTAGTTTATTCTGTGATAATTTCCACTATGAGTAATGGAGGATTTAATGGTTGATGAGCGATCTTGTCATGTAAATCTTTATTCATGTTTATGTGTTTTGATTCTAAGAACAACTATCTATGATTTATATTAACATGTGAACAGTATTACATCACTCATGAATTAATATCTTGCTCCATAGGGACAGCTTAGTTAGTGTTGTATTTTCTAGCTGTGTGTGATTTAGATGTGAGAGAGTCTAAGACGAGAGGTAAGAACCTGTGCATCACATTGTGACCACTCCTTGCATTCTTTATCAATATGCATCTTAGATAGGCACTTGCATATCATACTTAAAGTCAAAAATACAAAAATATATACGGTGGGCCGGGCCGCAACTGATAAAACCCTTTGTTTTTGTTACTTGAACTACGGTAGCCGAACCGCAAACCGAATGGATTCCCTACACCAAACAGTCATGGGCTAGTTGGGAACGTTGACTGGGGAGAATCCCTTGTTGTTGTTGCCTGTGAATTTCCAGGCCTCAACAATTTTTGGTGCTAGAAGGAGGGCCACCAGTGCATGGCTAGCTGAGGAAACCTATTTTCTCAAGATTATTCCACCGGTGTCAGTTCAGAAAGCAGTTTGTTTCCCAATCCTATTCCTAAAGAGAAGGATAAAGAGCACTTGTATTCTATCGATAACGAAGTAGTTAATGATTTGAGGAGACACACTAGAGCATATGTGAAGAAGATTGGAGGATTACTGATTATCCCTGACTTGCCCAGAAGAGAATATAAAAAGAAAGACCGTCCTATATTGGAAGACTTAGTTTTGGTTGGAGATTTGGAAGAACTAGTAGAAACAGCCTTACAGGAGGTGGTTCAGCCTCTAAATCAAGTGAGCACAAATACACCTTACTTTTCACCTGTTCATACTCATGTTCATTCACCACCTCACTCTCCACCCAGACTCATGGTAGGCGTAAATGAAAATCAGCCACCCAACCCACCAAATCCACCACTTGCTTGGAAAGCTAGATCACCTTTAAACCTAACACCTCCTTTGCATGATTTACCTCAAGCTTTTGAGAAGATGCTACCCAAGTTTGATCCAAATGAGAAGATTCTAGTAGATGACCATTTGCAAAGTTTCTATTTTCCAATAGAGGAATTAAGGGCTGGGGAATATGAGGATGTAGTTTGTATACTTTTCCCACACACCCTTAAAGGAGCAGCAGCATCATGGTATTTCGGTTTTCCTGCAAACTCTATCCCAGACTGGGATACCTTTGAAAGGATTTTTAGAAATAAGTATGTAACCCAAAAAAATCATGCAGCTCTCATGAAAGGACTATGCACCTTAAAGAAAGAAAGAAAAGAGAAGGTACATAGTTTTACCCAAAGATTCGCAGCTTATCTTAAGAATTTTTCTGAAGCTGACAAACCCTCAGATAAATTCCTAATTGAATATTATAGCTCAGCTCTAGGACCCGAGTTGGCCATGTTTCCCAAAATGAAGGCCAAACCTACGCTAGCAAAGACTTATGAAGAAGCAGAGAGAGTAGAGGCTGAAAAAGAAAGCATCGAAGATTATCCTGAATGGTCAGGAGACAAAATTGTTGGGAGGAAAGCTTTGTTATTTACTAAGCCTAAAGAGGAGCAATCACCAGATTTCGAGGGAATGGCAAAGATTATGCATAAGATCTCTAACAGAATCATAGACTTGGAAAAGGAAAAGGAAGCCCAAAAGTTCTATAAGCCTTATTACAAGAAAAGGGAAGATAACAATCAATCCCAACACCCTCCGCACAGCCCTACATCTATGAACTTAACGGAGGTAGGAATGGATAACTTTTGCACTTTCCACCAAAAACCCCATTCTAAAAATAATTGTCCTCAATGGATAAATTCAATGACGTTAGTTATGAATCAATTGTTGGATTCCAAATTAACTAAGGACAACGATGAAGAAGGGAAAGACAACAATAAATCAATGGAAAAAGAGGAGGATGAAGCCATGGTTTTATGGGACTGTGTATCATTGTTTGATGGTGAGGAAGAAAAGGATCTAAGACACGAGGGCATCCTAGAAACGAACGTAACGACGAGAAGCCAGGGGTTGATTAAGGAAAACAGTCTTGTGATCCCGAATATCAAAAGACTTCAAAAGAATGTTAAGAAATTTCAAAACAATTCCTCAACTAATAAAATTCTGGAATTTACCATCACCAATCAAAATCCTAGACAGATCAACATGCCTACTAATCCCAATGAAGAAAAAATAAATAATGTTAAATCGAATCTCACAGGACATAAGATGGATTATGACATTGTGGAGGATATCAAAAAGGTAAGGGCAAACATCTCATTATTTGAAATGTGCAATGTGCCGCAGCAGAAAGAAAAGCTATTGAAAGCACTTGAAGTATCAGAGGAGAGGCTTCCCACTGACAATCAGCCCCAAGAAGAGGAAATTGGTGAAGCAAGTATCGGAGGAAAGACTAAAAGCAAGAATCCACCTTTTCTCCTTACTTTTGAAATTTTCAACCACAACGTGCATAACTACCTAGTAGACTCGGGGGCATCAGTCAACATCATGCCACTGTCGGTCTGCAAAAAGATAAATGGACAACCTAGACCATCTACCTCAAGGGTCGTTCAGTTGGATAGAATGAATGTGAAGGTAATTGGGGAATTGGAGGATGTTCTCGTTCGCTTATCTTCAAATCATAAGGTATGTCAATTCATTGATATTGTGGTGGCTGACATACTAGAGTCTTATGGACTTGTTTTGAGTAGAGATTGGTCGGTGAAGCTGAACGCATATTTTGCCTCGGATTGGTCACATCTGTGGCTACCATATAAAGGAATCCCAAATCAAATTAAAGTTTTGAGGGAGCCCCACATGAAACACAATGTTACTCAGTTCGAAGGTAAAAATGAACTAGTAGATTCTATTTTGGGAAATTACTTTATTGAGCTAGAACCAGGAAACTATCAAGCGAAAGAAGCCAGCAATACATCAGACGCTCAGTTCTCCTTCGTTTTTCACAGGCTGATGAAATTGATTGTAAAATAGTAGAATTAACGATAGATGTAGATGTTAATTCTTTCATAGTAGTGGTTAGCGATTTTTGGACGCTTTTCTTTGATGGTTCTAAAACTTTAGAGGGGTCAGGATTCGGCTGTGTCCTGATTGACCCTAAGAAAAACAAACATTTTCTTTCATATAGATTAGAGTTTGAATGTACCAATAACACAGCTGAATATGAAGCATTAGTTCAGGGATTAAGGAAAGCAATTGAATTAAAGGCAAAAAATCTAAAAGTATTTGGATATTCTGAAATAATTGTAAAACAAATTCGAAATCAAATACATTGCATTTCTCCTCATTTAAAAGCTTATCAAAATGAAGTATGGGATTTACTTAAATGTTTTAATGCATTTAACATTGTATCGATTCCAAGGCTTAAGAATGCAGCAGCTGACTTGATGGCCACCTCAACTGCGAGGCTTGTGCCCTCTAATAATCGGTGCTCTGTTGAATTGCTTTTCAGGCCTTCAGTTCCAGATATGATTACCAATCTAGGAGTGTTCGATGATGATTAGTAGATTATAAAATGTTTGACAAATGACAAGACCTTCAAAGGGGCAGTTATTGATGATGAAGAGCATCAAGCCGAGCTAAAATGCAATAATTTTATTCCTAAAGGAGTCAGGACTTTAGAACGAATGTTTGATTTAAACAAGAAATTTAGAAGACCAGCAAATGTGAAGACTCATAGCTCATCTCTACAGTTAGAATTGATTAATTTGGGGACTGAAATGGAGCCTAAATATGTGAATTTGGGAAAATGTTGCTCCCCAGGTGAAAGGAATAAGTTTATCAGTATTTTCAAACAATACAAAGATGTTTTTGCCTAGACGTATGAAGATCTGAAGACATATGACACCAATATTATTCAGTATGTTATCCCCATCGGATCCGGAATCAAACCTTATCAACAACCTTTAAGGAAAATGCATCCAAAATTAGAACCTTTAATCCAGAGTGAAGTTAAGAAACTATTGGATGCTAGAATTATCTTCAAGGTTAGACACTCAGAATGGGTTTCAAATCTGGTACTGGTAAGGAAGAAATCTGGAGAAATCAAGCTATGTGTGGATTTTAGAAATTTAAATCATGCTTCAGATAAAGACAATTACCCTGTTCCACCCATGGAGCAGATATTGCAAATGGTTTCAGGTTCTGAACTATTCTCTTTATTAGATGGATTCTCAGGCTACAATCAAGTATTAGTAGCTAAAGAATTCCCTTTGGACTCATAAACGTTGGAGCTACTTTCTAGAGGGCTATGGATATAGATTTCTGTGGTTTGATTGGCCGTAGTGCTGTAGTATACCTCGATGACATCATGATATTCTCAAAGAAAAGAGAGGAACATGCATTTCATCTAAAGCAGATTTTTGAACGCTGCCAGAAATATGGTATCTCATTAAACCCCAAGAAGTGCGTGTTTGCCGTTACAGAAGGTAAGTTGTTGGGTCACGTGGTTTCTAAGAAGGGGATCTCCATAGACCCAAAAAGGATCAAATCCATCGAACAGATTCCCTTACCCCATAATAAAAAGGGCATGCAATCATTTATGGGCACAATAAATTTCGTGCGAAGGTTTGTGCCAGATTTCGCTCAAATTTTTAAACCTTTACAGCAAATGGTAAAGCAAAGTGTACAGTTCAAGTGGACTTATGTAAAGAAGAACGCATTTAGTAATATTAAAACAGCTATTGCGCACGCACCCTCCCTCAAAAGTCCATATTTTGAGAAAGATTTTATTTTGTACACTTTCGCATCTAATGATTCACTAGCAGTTGTGCTTACACAGAAGGAAGATGGGGGAGATGAGTTCCCCATATCATTTATGAGCACCGGTCTGGAAGGGGACGAATTGAATTACCCAGCTGTGGATAAACAAGCTTACGTAGTGTTCAAAGCAGTGAAACAATTCAGACCATATAAGGCTTAAGAACCGGAAAAAGGTAATAGTTCCACACCCAGCTATGAGGTCTCTTTTCGTACAAAAGGAGTTAGGAGAAAGAAGAGGAAACTAGGTAACAGCTCTACAGGAGTATGACCTCGAATTCAAGCCAGCCTCCATAGTTAAAGGGCAGGGATTGTGCAAACTAATGGCTGAAAGTAAAGACAATGAAGAAAAGAGTTGGCAAAATGAAGCTGAGTTACATTTGATGGATGTATGTCCTCTTTTCACAGATCTGGACTCCTGGTATCGATATCTTATGCATTACCTTCAGGAAAGATTATTACCAGAACATTGGAATTCTAAGCAAAGAAGAGCATTGCATCTTAAATCAGCCTCATATCAAATTGTTGAAGGAATATTATTCAAAATTAATTATGATGGAGTTCTTCTTAGATGCTTAGAGAAAGAAGATGCGAAGAAGGTAATGATAGATTTACATGATGGGCCTGCTGGAGGATATTTCTCTGGAGATACAACAACACACAAAATTCTCAGAGATAGATACTATTGGCCCACATTGTTCAAAGATGCACATGCCCATGTCAGAAAGTGTGACATTTGCCAAAGGTGTGGTGGAAGACAAGTTAAAGCAGCAAGACCATTAAAGCCTGTTATGATAACATAACCTTTTAAGAAATGGTGGATGGATATCATTGGGGAGATAAAGCCAAATTCGTCCTTGCAAAACAAGTATATTCTGACAGCAACCGATTACTTCACTTGTTGGGTCGAAGCCATTCCATTGCATAAAGTAATTGAAGATGCGGTCATGGACTTCTTGCAAGATCATATTATGACCAGGTTTGGAGTTCCAATTTCTTTAGTTTTCGATAATGCTACTTACTTTTCCTCAATTAGATTAACTGCATTTCCTCGTGAGAAACGAATTAAGTTGCATTACTCTGCTAATTACTATCCACAAGGAAATGGTTTGGCTGAATCTACAAACAAGAATCTGATTAGGATTTTAAAAAAGACGGTGATAGAAAATCAAAGGATTTGGCACGCAACATTACCATAGGGTCACCCCCAAGACTTAATTAAGTGTGTCCCTGTATACCCTCATTTATGGCAAAGAGGCCATTCTACCCCCTAATATCATGCTACCCTCTTCCATAATGGCTCAAGAATCTAGAGGATCAGATAATGAAGTCTTGCAGATAAGGATACATAATATTTTGAAGGCAGAAGAGTCCAGATCCAAGGCTAGAGAACGTTTTAAACAACAACAGGAGATAGTAAAGAGATGGTTTGATAAACACAAATCCAGAACTAAAGAATTCGAGGTGGGATATTTGGTTCTCAAATGGGACCACCCCCATGATGAGAAAGGAAAACACACAAAATTCCAACAGTTATGGGTAGGCCCTTTCCAGATTGCGGCAAAACTTGGCCCCTCAACCTATAAATTGCAAGTTTTACAGGGGTGGGAAGAGAACTTACCAATAAATGGTTTAGTTCTCAAACCTTATTTTTCCTGAGTTTTTGTTTTGTTTTTTTGGTTTTGTACATAAATAATTTGCTTTGTTTGTTTATTTTTGATGTATTTTATTTCTGTTGGTTTTAGTTAGATTTTGTTTGATTCAATAAAGGAGGCAAACTTTTGGTTGCATGGAGAGCATCAGAATTCTAGAGTAATTAAAATCCTTGAGTGTAATACTATGTACTATTGTTTATCTTAAAGAATTTCTTCCAGTTTAGCAGTTTTCCTGAATGGCTATGAACACATTGAAGTCCTACTTAATCCTTGTAAAATAAACCAGGATCAAAAGGTCTGGAATACTATTTTGAGGATCCATCCATCTCACATGTAAAATGTCCCAGGGGGTGATAGAAAAAGACCCACGGAAAGGAAGCAAGGTAAACAGTATATTATATATAAATTATCCCATGCCAAAAATTTAAAGCCAAAAGGTAGACAAGAGTCAAAAAACTCCTAAGAAAGCAATATGTATCAAAACAAAGTACTGAACCCTGTAAGTACTAAATTGCCAAAACTTCTTCTCCGTCTGTGAGCTGAAATTTAAATACATCTCTCACACAAAAGGACACTATGGATAGAGGAGCCTGAATGAAAATTCAGAAAGAAGGGCATGCGGGAGGACTCACAAAGGACAAAAAGTCCAAAAGTACAAAAGTGCAAAATGGCATGGGAATGAGAAACAAATGAATATTTATGTTTACCATATGTTACAATCTTGTGGTGTCCAAGCTGGAAGCTACCCGAAGACAAAGGTAATAAATGAAACTCATCTTCCTGGCCTCAAAAGACTTATCTTGACTTGGAAATCTTGGTTTCCATTCTCCCAAATTGGACTATCATCAATGATTAAAAGTACATATATTTTCCATTTGAGAAATCTAGATGCCTAGAAGAATTCAACATGTTGGTTTATTGTCTGTTACTTAAGGAAGAAATGGTCCAGAGATCTAGGTTCACTAGGTAGTTGCCCATTGTTGCAGCTGCAACTGTTTTCCCAAATTTTTGAAATTTTGGACCCTCCTCTTAATTTTTATCTTGCCTAGAATCGTTTGGATCCATGAACTCTGCTTATGTCTGAGATTGCTTTGGGTTGTGGAATTTGAAGTTGGATTTAAAATGTTGTCCTTTGATCTGTGATTTCTTTCTTTGATATCAGAAGTCTTTTTCTCGTTTCCGCCGCTGATACGGAGGTGAAACAAAAATTTTCGTCATTTCCTGGCTGAAAGTCTTTTGGAACTTAATGCTTTTAGTTTGGTTGTTCGGAGGTCATCTAAACAATGCATCGGAGCCATATTTCCCTACAGGGTCGCCATTGCAGAAGCTGAACGATGATTGTTCTGATGAATAGCTTTGACTTTTTCAATGTTGTGATGTTATTATTTTGACTTGCTTTGCGCTGTCGAAGGTTGGTTGAAGTTTGAGTCAGGGGTTTTTGATCTTTATGAAGCCGTTGTTTTGGAGATGAGACAAGATTTTTAGACAAAGGCACAACTCTAATATTTTTCGAACACTTAATGTTTTCATGATGTTTCTGCGGCATATTGGAAAGTTTATAACTTTGATCGAAGGCTGTATTCTAATTGCTTTCCGCCATTATGGCTCCCAAGCGAACTAAATGTCCACAATATAACTGCTCCACTCTCCGATGTTTTGTTACGGTTTTTGCTGATATGTTTATTTGCCGCGGAGCCTGTAGTATTTTCATCTTCCACCATTGCGGTTGCGTAATGTACAAACCGCCTGACGTTTATGTCATTTCGTTCACCGACAAGGAGTTTTTCTACCCAATGCTTTAGTATTTAGTCTTTCCGATGCTATTAGAATTAATGGTCTCGCAGAACTCGTTGTCCACCTGAAGCCCGCCTTCACAGCTATTAATCAAGCTATCCTGCTGATGCTTTAGTGATTTTTCCCGCCGGTGAAGGTTTTTCCCGCCTGTTCTGTATGTGTTTTTACCCTGTTTTATGGGTGGCAGAGGTTTCATTTTCTATCATTTTAAGGTTTTCGCAACGAGAGCGCAGTGTAGGGCCTCATTTTGATGATCAGTTTTATTGTAAGTATGGTTTACATTTTTTGAAAAGATGCAGTCTGAATTAATGATGAAGTTTTGTTTTGACTACAAACGGACCTAGAAGATTCTTCAGATTATTGCTGCAAAGAAGACATAACTGAAGGACAAAGTAGAAGGAAGTTGGTTGAAAAGTGATAGGCAGAGATGTTCTGAGATCAACGGTCTCTTAAAAGGGAAAAATAAAAGACAAAGTGGAATCGATAGCAATAGAGGCCCGGGCTTGGAAAAGGTTTAGCAGTTACTGAGCTGGTCCCGTTATATGAAGTACTCATAAGACTAAATATGAAATGTAACATATTTCCCAAATCATGAGCACTCACAAACTGACAAAACTGTGAGATTAAAACGGTCGGGGAAGCCGGAAGGTCAAGGGGTGGGGCAACCCAAAGGTTTTGTGGTTTTTGTATAAAGATAGAAAAGTTAGAGGAAATGGGGGCTTTTTCCCTGGAGAAACTTGTGAACCATTTGTTGTAAGAGGAACTACTTTGTTTTACAATAATAAATTACAAATTTTTCCTGTTGGAGAAGGTGTTGTGTGGAATGTTCGATTGCGATAAAATGAACAATGTTTAAGGGGAACTATTTCATTTTCAACTCTGTTTCATTAACTGTGAGAGCGTTTTAACTTTCTGAACCTATGTTCTTATCTGAATGTTCTCTGGTTTATTCTGTGATAGTTTCCACTATGAGTAATGGAGGATTTAACGGTTGATGAGCTATCTTTTCATGTATATCTTTATTCATGTTTATGTGTTTTGATTCTAATAACATCTATCTATGATTTATCTTAACATGTGAACAGTGTTACATTAATCATGAATTAATATCTTGCTCCCTAGGGACCGCTTAGTTAGTGTTGTATTTTCTAGTTGTGTGTGATTTAAATGTGAGAGAGTCTAAGACGAGAGGTAAGAACCTGCGCATCACATTGTGACTACTCCTTGCATTCTTTATCAATCTACATCTTAGATAGGCACTTGCATATCATACTTAAAGTCAAAAATACGAAAATATATACGGTGGGTCGGGCTGCAACCGTTAAAACCCTTTGTTTTTGTTACTTGACCTACGGTAGCCGGACCGCAAACCGGACGGATTCCCTACACCAAACAGTCACGGGCTAGTTGGGAACGTTGGCTGGGGAGAATCCATTGCTATTGTTGCCTGTGAATTTCCAGGCCTCAACAAACACGAAAGAAGAAACCCGAGGGAAGAGATTTACAAGATGAAATGGCTATAAGTGCCAAGGATCAAGTGCACAACCTATCCTCATCTACATGAAAGAAATCAAGGAAGGCTTCAAAGAATAATGTGTGTCCTCCCCTAGAGAAAAAAAAATTGTAAGGACTTCAGAAAGTGATATGTGCTCCTTGGCACAAAAGACATTATTCAAAGATTCAGAGAGTAATCAGAATTCCCCAGGATAAAAGCAATCAACAAATACTTCAGAGAATAATGTCTCGTCCCCCATTTCTCCTGCAAGAAAATTAGTGAAACAAAAATCTTCTTATGAAGTAACCATTGATCAAGTGATTTCAAAGGTGAGTCAATCCTCTAAAAGAAGAAAGTTTGCACAAAAGTCTTCTGAAAAAGAAATTGGTGAAAGCATTAGAGAGTAGTCCTTTGACACGTTGGTGAAGAACTTGTAGTACACATGTCTAATTTAAAACATTTATATCAAAGATGATTTCTAATGGCTGCACAAAGAGGTATGAAATTGATTTGTTATCAATGCATTGAAAGGGTATACTTATAATTTAAGGTATTTCTTGTTAACTGCATGGAAGTGTAAAATTCTGTTGATTAGGAAAGATGTTCATAGACAATGATAGAGAACTTATGTAGATATACGAGTTTTATTGTTTTCAATATTTCTTTTTAACAATGTATTATTTTAGCAATATTGAAAATGATTAAAAAAATGAGTGCATTTAGTTCTTTGTATATGACAAGTTGATTGATGTTATCGACTGAATCGATTTGTGATTTTGACAGACTATCCCAGATGTTGCATGGGGAAAGCGGAGCCATGTGGTATTGGATGTTGGTTGTGGGGTCGCTAGTTTTGTAGGATTTTTATTTGAAAGACAGGTCTAGACCATGTGCCTTGCACCTAATGATGAGAATGAAGCACAACTGCAGTTTGCTCTTGAACGTGGTATTCCTGCAATATCATTTGTGATGGGCACTCAAAGGCTTCCATTTCCCAATACTGTTTTAGATATTGTACATTGTGCTCGATGCAGGGTTCCATGGCATGCTCACATTCTGTCCTTAGAACCTACACAAATTATACAATTATTCCACCACAATTTTATTTTGCATTCCTTATTTTCTGCACACAATCTTTTTCAAGAATTTCCAGATAGTCATTAACACTAATCCATTAAAATGTAGGTGGCAAGATTCTTCTAGAGCTTAATCGCTTATTAAGTCTAGGAGGTTATTTTGTGTGGTCAGTTACTCATGTCTATCAAAACAAGGAGGAATATGTTCAGATCTATAAAGGTGATAAATCAATACTATTTTGTTATGATTTCTTATTCTAATCAGAATATTTTCTGTATATTCCAATATTTTCTCTTTCCCAGGGATAAATGCCATTCTTGTGAGTTGTTACTTCAATGCAATAGTTGTCATTTTCTGTCAAGAAGATAAAAAAATTAACATTCAATGATGTATTCCAATGATCATTGATAACCTTGATTAACTCTACTACCTAATTAAGTTTGCAGTTTTTTGTATTTAAAAGAACAACCTTGATCCTTATCATTCTTTGTTCTTGAATACGTCTTCTGTACTTTCTAAGGAGATTATACACTTCCTTTTATGAAGATATTCAGTCTTCTTCCCAGATAGACTAAATTCCAGACAGTTCTTTGTTAGTATTTGAAGGTTATTGCATTTAAGGTACTGCCTGGTTACTAACAGTTGCAATACATGTTAGTCAACCATTCTCAGATTATATATTGATCATAGTTGACTCTAACTAATGACTTGTGTTACTTATCTCTTCTACTAATTCTGAGCGATATTGATATTCTCTAAGGATCTTTTCTATATCAAATTATTTTCACCATTTGTGTGTTATTATTGGATTTTTCTATTGTTTGTAATAGCTTACATAAAAAAAGATACTAAAAGTTAACAACTGCCAGGTGACATTCTTAGATCGTTCTTGTGCACATGTCTCATTTTTGGGTGGAGTTAAGCATAGATTATTATTACCTTAAGAAATATCTATCATGCTATATTTCTTAATTTTTCATGGCAATGTTGTTTATAGTTTTACGGTAATAGTTCTATGGATATTATTTGTCAAAGATGTTGATTCTATATTGTTTTATTTTATAATGCTTTTAGAGATGTCTTCTTTGATGGGATCTATATGCTGGAATCTCCTTTCAAAGAAAAATGATGAAATCAATGAAGTGGGTGTTGCAATCTATCAAAAACCAACTTCTAACACTTGCTACAAATCCAAAAGGAAAAATGAACCTCCTTTTTGTGAAGAGGAAGCAGATCCTAATGTAGCTTGGTATAATTTGATTTATTTTGATTTTGCTATCTGAAGCTTATATTTTATTAAAATGAAAGGAATGATTGATAAAAAATGTGCATATGTTGTTATACACTAATATGTTGATGTATATGTAACTTCGAAATGTATTCTTCTATATATTTCATATATTGTAACCCGATGTTTATTCCGGGATGTTTCTATTATGTATTTGAGTCAT
>LPNX010104461.1:16963-74012 GCA_001517045.1 Pseudotsuga menziesii
ATTTGTGTATCATATATGTGATTAAATATTGTGATTGAATGCTATGTTTTATGTTATCTGCTCTTATGTTTATAAATTTGAATTCATAGAAAATATTGACTGCCATAAAGTTTATTGATTCTAAGTTAAAAGAAGTATTTTGGTGAAAAATATTAACTAACTGATTCACCCCCCCCCTCTCAGTTAGTTTATACCTGTAACAAATCTAATAGACTAAGTATGGACAAGGGAGGAATATAAATCCTAACTTCTTAACTTGGACAACTGTGGGCCCTGGAAACAAGGCCAAAAGTCATCAATTACATTCTAAAAGAATTAAAAAATGTTGCTTAATAAACCAAAGGAATAGGGGAAAACCTCATGGGAACCCCCCCCTCAAAATAAACAGGAACATGAAATACAAGCTAAAAACTTGTAAAGTTTTTACTGCAATTTGCAGCACTATGCAACAACAATGCAGTATCTTGGTTCTTCTATGTAGCAACATCTTGAGACTTTACATGTGAACCTCTCCAAAGTAAATGATTATGTTTGGAGGAATTTTCCTCCTTGGAAGAAGAAGAAAATGCTCAACTGAATAAGGAACATAGACAAACTGCAAGATGAAAACTTGACCCATGTAGAGCAATTGAGATCAACTGACGAGAGAGAAAAATAGCTTGAGAATTCGAACCATGTGAGGAAAACCAAAGGAACTGATATATGGCAGCCTTGAACATCAAACCGTGTGAGGTAAAATCAACTCCAAGTGTTAGGAGCAAGTGTCCAGGTGAATGCAAAACGCCTCCATCTTTACTGGCTCTGTGAGTAGATGAGCATGTGATCAAATAGATAGGTAGAGAAGCCCCAAGATCGTGGAGAGAAAATTATTAAGCTCCATAATATGATATAGCTTCAAAAATGACCAATTTTCCACAATATATATTATTAGCAAACTCATAAGAGAAAACTTACATAAAATCCCCAACAACAATTTTGTAAGAGACTTGCAGTACTTGATTTTTCACACCAAAATTGATGAGAACATCTACAAGGATGACTGGAAGCTCTTGAAACTTAAAAATTGAACCAAATAAGATCATATCAGATCCAAATAAGTTCATATCAGATAGAAGAGTGTGCTCCACCGAGATGGTAGATGCACAATTTTTTCCTTCTTCAAAAGTCTGAGTATTGTTGCATTCAATCATGTAGGAATTTCAAGATCAATGAGAGTGAATGAATCACTCCTAAAATAAGATATTTATTCCAAAACATCGAAAGTGTAGAGCTTTCCATGCCATAGGTCTAGCGACAAGGAAAAATACACATATTTTTTTTTTGTTCCTCTCTGATTTATAAGTTATTACCATGAGATATACAATCATAATGTAGTATAATCTTTTACATATATTTTCTATAAGACTGATTATCCATTTTAAAATGCTATCACCATATGTCCCATTCAATACACCCTTAACGAATTAACATGCTAATAATTATAACCTTCTTGTTTATGTAAATTATGGAAATACATTTTTCTATTGCAAAAATAAAATCTTCCTATGACAAAGTGCATATAAATTAGTAAACTCCCTTTATTCTCTTTGTTTTGTTTACTAACAATTAACATAAATGTCTCGAAGCTTTACTTAAATTCACAACATCCAAATACTAAAAACAACTTTTCAAAAATAAACCTTTTTTTATTTTAAATATGATATCCACTTATCCTTGATAACATCTTTTTATAAATATCTTCCATAACTTAAAAAATTACTTTTTGAAATAACGTGGACATGAAACAATCTTTCCATAAAAAATTCATCTCCTTTTTGTTATGATGGTATCTCATTTATTAAAACTTATTTTTTAATACTTAAAAATGACTTATCCATGCATTAACTTACCTTTTATTAATTTTTGTGAGTGAATCTAACGATTGACTGCATTACCCCTTTGGTTTGGTTATTGTGAAGTATGTTTGAAGTTTCATGTATATAAAAAATGATTTGACCCAAGCGTTAAATCACGTTGAATTCACAGTCCTAAAATTAGCAAATAAAAATGGGAAAATGACCATGCTAACCTCAGCTCCACAGAATGGAAAGTACACTCTTGTTTTCAAAATGTATCTTTCGATTTATTTTAGGGTCAACTTACGTTAACCTGATTTAAGGGATGAGATCCAGGTTGAATCTTTACTGTCAGAGATTATCGTGGCTGGGTAATAGCTATATCAAACATGGACTTCACCTGTTGCTACGCCGGAAATTTTAATGGATGCGCCATTGCCATTATTATTAAACAAAAGATATTAAAATAATTCTCATTAAACATGCCATGACAACAATATAATTTTTTATTCCCATGGGAATGGGAAGAGTAAATTATTCTAGGACCAACAACAATTTCTCTACAGAGACCATCATCAACAGGAGGTGCTATTCGATCATTCAAACGTAGAAACGTTACGATTCCATCACTGGCAAGGACTGCCGATTCAACTCGAAAACATCAAACATATTGAATTCGTTGATAAAAATAATCACAAGATGAGTAAACAAAATAAGTAAGAGTTGTATTAGACACAAGTGCTGCACACAAATATTCATTGAAACTAGCACAAGAAGAGCAAGCACCAGTAGAGAACTGGCGAATCTACTCGAGAAGAGCTTTAACTCATCAAGCTTGTAAATGAGCCCAAGCCTTATGGTATTTCGTCGACTAGACTGTTTGTATTGAGATTCCAGGATTCCAGATTCAGGCTCCCCAGCCCGGCGGAAATCGAACTGTTGAAGCGTCGAACCTTCTTAATGCTTTTAGCTCACCCATGGCCACCGAACTAATGGTTTAGGTAAAGCCCGATTCGTAAAACCTTTTCCAGCTTCGTGATGCTCGCAGGAATAGAACCAGAGAACCGATTCAAGATAAATCGAAGTTTGTTAGATCGACATGATCGTCTTAATGTTGTTGTTTTTTTAACTTGATTTTAATCGGACAAATTATGTATTAGATCATCAAGGGAACTAAAATTAAATTAACTCAGTATTATTTGACGCAGGCATGAAGAAAAACACAGATCTACAATTAAAATACAAACCCATATCTATAACGAAATATAGACACAAATCTAAAATACAAATCTAGATCTATAATAAAAAACAGACACAAATCTAAAATACAAATCGAATCTAAAATACAAATCGAGATCTATATTGAAATACAAACAGAGATCCAAAATATAAATCGAGATGTATAATAAAATACAGACACAGATCTAAAATACAAATCGAGATCTATAATGAAATATAGACACAGATCTAAAATACAAATCGTGATCTATAATAAAATACAGACACAGATCTAAAATACAAATCCATATCTATAATGAAATACAGACACAGATCAAAATACAATCAATATCTATAAAGAAATACAAACACAGGTCTGCAATAAAATTAAAATGCCCATTCATGGATCTTTAACAATGCATTTCAAGAATCGAAATTATAACAACAATTTAACAATCCATAAAAAGTTGAGTTTCTTTGTGCAGGCTCGTTATTTCTAAGGTTGCCGCACCATGATCTCTGTCAGGTTCCCATGAACGTCGACCAGTTCCCAATCACAAGAGATCCACCGGTTGACCTCCCTACCATTCCAATGGGTACTTTCCTTCCCTAAGGACCCCCGAGTTGAATGGGGTTGGAGGAAGAAGTACCCTAGCACGATCAGAGTGTGTAGATTCACTAGGGGCCTCCCAACCCCATTCACACTTGACGAAGCAAACTCTCCATAGTCACCATTCTCCTCCACATTATCTAATCCATCCAATATTAGGGAAAGCATCCCCATACCCAAACCCTGCCCCTTTATTTATATCGTTTTTTGAGATTTATGCATAATGTAATTTTTTTATTTATTCTTATTTTGAATTCATTGTTATTTTATTTCAACCGATCTTTTGTCATATGCATTTATGCAATCTGCTAATTTAGGATTTCTTTAGTTAACTGTTCCTAAATTTCATTTATATGATTCCTAGATTTTTGCTTTTGATTTCCTATTTTTGTGTGTGTGTATTTGTGTTTCTATTTAGAATTTACTTTATGTTCTTTTATTTTTTTTATGATGATTTTTTTTTTCATAAGGTTGCACTTTTCATTACTTTATTGTTTAGTTATTACTTATTTACAACCTTATAGTTTAATGATTTCTTTTGTTTATCCAGGTGATATCAAGGGTGCCATCATCGTCTTCATGCCCTTCAAATATCCTGCTTTTCGTGGCGGGGAGTTAGTGCGATGGCTGAGACCATGTTAGCTCAGTCCGATCCACGTTGTAGAGAGACTCATGGTTACTGAGGAATAAGGCCAACACCTCATTGCATGCCCCTCAGTTAATTCTCGTGAGTGACTGAGTCCGCGGCCTATCCTCACGACAGCATGTCTCTTGAAAGTAAAATCCTCTCTCGCTTTTCAACCTGCCACATGGAAAATATGTGCTAACCATACTGGTAATTTCTTCCATACAACCCCATCATCCTTTTGTGGATTGATTGGAAACCATGATCATGTGCCTGCACACATGAAATCCGTGTGCATTAATCGTACTATACATTTAATTGAAATATCAATAAAATAAATTATATCACTTGATACCCTGTTTATACTCAAACTGGAATTCATGTGGCATTGAGACCACCTTGTATCATTGTGCATTTGGGCCCCTGTCACACTGGAAAATTGTCTAAGCATCTACCAATATTTTGTAAGAAATGAAAATTGTTTATATATTTCATTCATGCATTATAAGATCAATAATATCGCATCATATAAATCTATCTACCAATATCCATTCATTCATAAGTAACCATTGTGACATAACAATCAATGCATATATAAGTCATTTTAATTCATAGTATTAAACTGGGTCATTTGCACTCAAATTCCCTCAAACCATAACATATTCTAACACTGAAATAGTCTGTCAAACAAGGCATTACAATGGTGCATTACAAAATTCCATTTATCCGTGAGTACCCAAATGTATCACCATGATCAAAGCATATATCATAAAATTTAACCGGGTCATTTGCGATAAAATGCCCTCAAATAATAATATAGTTGAGTAATAAAAGAGTCTAACAAAATGGGGCACTACATACACCCCCTCTTCAAGAAACTTCGTCCCGAAGTTTTCAAAATAAGTAAGGAAACTGCTAGTGCATTTCAGATGCATCCTCCCAAGTAGCCGAGTTGGAACTATAGCTATCCCACTGGACCTTTACCTGGTTGACTAATCGACGCTGAAGCTGTCGAGTCCGTCGGTCCAGTATACGGATCGATTCGGCCATCTAGACCCCATTGTCCGATATCTGCAAGTTACTCAAATTTATAACATGAGAAGGATCTAAAATATAATGATGCAAAATAGAAACATGAAAAACATTATGCATATGACTCAATGATGATGGAAATGCAAGACAATATGCAACCGGTCCCAACTTCTCAAGTATCACAAATGGTCCTACAAATCGTGGTGATAATTTAGCTCCTTTCGCAAATTTAATTGAGCTCTTTTGTGGCTTGACCCATAGGAATAATTTATCACCTACTTCATAACTTCGATCGATTCTATGTGCATTTGCATAGCTCTTTTGTCTATCTTGTGCTTCCTTTAACTGTGCACGAATAGTTGTCATCTGTTCTTCCATCCCTTGAATCAATTCTGATGCTACAAGGACTCTATCTTCTAGACGATCCCAACTCAACGAGGTCCTACACGGCCTCCGATATAAATATTCAAACGGTGCCATCTTAATAGAGATTTGATAACTATTTTTGTAAGAAAACTCAACCAATGGTAGATATTCCTCCCAACGCTTTTGTTGATCCATCACATACATATGTAATATGTCTTCCAAGATCTGGTTCACCCTTTTTGTTTGGCCGTCTGTCTCAGGGTGATATGCTGTACTAAAATTTAGTTGTGTCCCCAAAGCTCCTTGGAAACTTGTCCAAAATCTTCCAGTGAATAATGGCCCTCTATCTAAAATTATCTTGCGGGCTACACCAAGTAAACTCACAACTTCATTTATAAATACTCTTGCAACCTCTGGTACTTGACAGGTAGTCTTTATAGGTACAAAATGCTCACTCTTAGTTAAAGTATCCACGACCACAAAAATAGAGTCATGTCTTCTTGCTGTCATTGGTAACCCCACTATAAAATCCATAAACCATAAAATAAATCATTACCATAAGCTTTCTTACTCAAATATTTACTAGGATAACACAACTAAATCTGTAACCTAAAATGTAAATCTAACTAATATATACTCGATAAGACAAGAAATAACACATACGTGTAACCTGAGGTAGAATTCATATTTACAGAGACATCGAAGAATCTTTCAAGACCATGGTGGAAAATACTGGAAATCACTTGTGGTGGATCACTCTCCTCCCAACCAAACTCCTCAGTCATAGACTGGGATCCCCTGAGGCCTCACTCACAAATACCAAGCTAATCAAACATCATAATCATAATACTATTCTACCCTCAATCTCTAAACTTCCATCTTCATCTATCTCATAGAACCCTTCCGTTGATCAACCCTCCTCAAAACAAAGGGTAGAAAAAAAACCAAATATGCCTCAAAATCAGCCCCCAATTTCCCTATTTATGTAGAATTTTCCAATGTTTGGTTTAATTATACTGAATTATACATGAGGGTAACATGGCCTTCATGCACCCCACTTATTTAATAAATTTTAATCATTTTAACCTAGATTAATTATTAATTTTCTTTATTAGTATTAACTTAACTTATTAATATTTAATTTAAAAAATAATTCTACATTATTAATACTTAGTAGTTGATATAGGATTAATAATTATAATTTATAATTAACTTTACGGGTGTTACACACTCCCCCCCTTTGCGGAACTCCGCCCCGAAGTTATATTCCCCATAGAGATAGGTTCTTAACACATAATAGTATCACAACATAATACAATACTCATTTAATTAGTGTGTGTGTGTGTGTGTGTGTGTATGTACACACACACATTCCCAGTACGATATCTCAAGTGTTTGAGTGTTATAAGTTGTGAGAAGAAGGTCTCGGGGTCAAATCTCAGGTGGCTATAGATTACTATACAAGGTCCTCACTTGATGTCCCCATTGGGTTAGCTCCTTAATCAAAGCGAACGGGGTGCGGACCCTTCGAGTGGCCCCCCTATGATTTCTTCCCATGGACATAGCATTCCCGCTGGGGGTTTGTGAACTATATATATATATTGTGAAGATGAAAACTCTTGTGTGTGGTCAACATGTAAGAATTTTCCTTCTTTACTAATACATTCAAAGCCCTATTTACACCATGCTCTTGTTTAATTACGTAGGGTCTAATATGCAACCATTCATACAAATTATGCATTAACTTCATCATACACTTCATAAACATGAAATAAACAATAAGATCAAATATATAATAAATCAAAACTGGCTCATTGTGATAGAAAGATATAACACATCCCTCGAAAACTCCATCATTCCTTACTCACCCTCTCTTTGAGAATCATACCACCTAAGCAACCTCCATAACCCTCCATGCCAACACTATGGGTGGTCCCACTCACCATGGCACAAGCCCTCTACAGTAACCTATTTGTGTACAATATAGTAGGCATCAAAATTTTCATAGTTTGCATAGTTTCTAAATTGATCTATGGACCTCATTAGTTGTACCATATTTTTCTCTACTTCCATTATATACTTTTACCTTATAATCCACATTGGATTTTGGTCACATCTAGACACCTCATCCATCCCACCAAATTTTATTCATCTAAGGATATTGAAAGGCACTGAAAGTTTCATGGTTACCCTATTGGATAAATCGATCTCTGGAACTCATTGGCTAGATGGTGGACACATTTGTTTGATTTGGATGTGAGGTCATCTAGGAAAGAAAGGATGAGATGATCCAAGTCATTAAAGATGTAGGACATGAAACATTGGAAGGTGGATCCTACATTTTTTAGTTTAAATGACATGATGCAATAGGAAAAGGTTCTCCATAGTGCCATAAAATCCATTTTATACTAATCCTATTGACGAATCTTGGTTACAGCAAGAAAATCCATCCATGAAGGATAGGAATTCATGGAAGACACACAGGTCAAATACTTAGTCGATAAAATAGGTCGGGAAGTTATCTTTAGGACAGAATTGGTTAAGATATCTAAACTTTGTGTATACACATAAAGTTCCCTGTATTTTTTCCACAGGCACAGGATTTGATACCCATGAAGTGTAAACAATGGGGTAAATGAACCTGGATTGGTGAAGTTTTTTTATTTCTACCCTAATATAAGGTTCTTTGGAGGGGTGAACAAGCCATTGTTTCTATAGTACCAATGAAGCATCAAGTCATGTGTTGATGTGATGTTTGACAATGGTAGGGTTGATACCTAATATATATTCATATGACATGGAAAAAATATCTTGAAAATATTGGAATAATGCTTTGTAAGAAATCACCTATTGTTGAGAGTAAGAGACACCAAGTGATATGTTTTCTATGATGCTCAGAGAAATATAAATATACACTTTACGAGAGGGGGAAATGTTAGCCATGTTTCATTCTTTGAAATCATCAAGAGTAAGAATAAGTCTTTTAAACTAATTGACATAGTCAGCAGGTATAAAATATTTGGTTTTGATGGCACAATGTTGATCCATTTGGGTGGTTATACCCATGTTATAGGGTAAGAAGGAAGATGAATGTTGTAGACCATTCCATGGTACCTTAGGGGTAGGCAGTCATGGATTCTAAGATCTCCTTGTCAGAATGAAATATGTGGTCAAGGAAGTCACTTGGAGTTTCTAGTCCAAGGTGAATAATATGTGTGCTAAAGGGAGCAATATCATGTATGGGTGGGATGTCATTCATGTGGAAAGAGCCCATGCCTTCTACTACGACATGAGTATGTGCTGGTGATATACCAAGGACTTATTTTAATGGTGATGACGAAGGGTCATTAGGTGTAGAAAGTATTGACAATGATATGTAAAGGATTATAACATGGTTATTGGTATAGTGCGTTGGAGGTAATATCTCTTCTTGAGGCAAACATTGTGAGCTTGTTGGAGAAGTAAGAGGGTTGTTGAAAAATCTAATTTTCTCAAGATGAGGATCACATTTTGTGCAAAAAATGGGGCATTGTAATGAGAACTGTGTCAACAACTCTCACAATTGACATGAACAAGTAGGGTGTAATTGAATCAATGTATGAGCTATGCTTTGGGTACAGTTGGAATCATGCCAAAAGAATCATGCGACAATGGTGCCCACATGAGGAACACCCTAGGGAGTAACATTTTCCTTTGACATAGTTATGAAGTTGATGGTGATTATATCAAGGGAGTATTTTTACGACCCAACATTGGGGGAGTTTGTCAAAATAACTCAGCATGGGTGTACTAAGATCACACCAAGATCTAGGGATTTTAAGACAATGATGGGTGTAATGGGAAAACCGAGAGCATAAGGTGGATGTGTGGTTAGTGCATAATTATTTGTTCTTTCTTTTGGTGGATACTGGAGGAGTATCTAGTATTCCCTTTGTCGAAGAGTTGGGTATATGATTAGTGATTATAGGTGCATTAAGCAAGTTCCTTAGGTATGGAAATGTGGGGAAAAGGTTGGTTGTGTATCCTGATGTACTACGTAGAGCGCATAGTGGATTAAATCTTGGGGTAGGGGGATTACTTGGAGAGGATACAACTTTTGATTTTGGTAGCTTAATTCCCTCATTATTGAAACTGGATGTGACTTGTGATGGTGTCATCACTGGTTCTACCAGGCCTGGAGTGTCCAAAGATGATGCACATGCAGAATGACTAGAGTGAAGTTAAAATGGGTGTACGATTTTGGTAAAATTTTTGGGTATGGTGGAGTTAAATACCAAACAAATATCCCTAAAGTGAGGCCTGGCAAGGTGAGTGTAGCCATGATTGGCATTCCTTGCATGCATGAGGGGTGGGGGGGAATAAATGATATTTGGACCATTGGTGGTGTTAAAGGAGGTGAGGTTATGGTTTCTCCTTCAGGATGGGGATTTTCTTTTGGGTGAAGATGTAGATGTAGAGGCAATTTGTGTTTTTTTTTATGTGAAGATAATGCACATAAGAACATTTGTCGAAGTTGGGATTGCTGATGGAGGGACAACATATGCCCCCAACAATGTTGCGTATTTGAACCTGTTATACTATAGAATGAGAACTTGCATGAGTTCTCTTTTTTTTGGAGGTCACATTTAGTGGCTATTTTTTCCCTCGAATCGAAAAGTGGTGCCACCGGTAGAATCCTTTTTTCTACAACTAAAATTGTAACTTTTTTGAAACCCTAGCTAGTGCAGTTGTGATTAAAACCCTAAATCAATGCCTGAATTGAAAAGTGGTTCTCCCAAAATCGCCTTATTTTTTAAGGATTAAAATTATGCCTTATTTGAAACCGTGTCCCTAGAGATCGGAACCATTGCAACCAAAACCCTAAAATCATCCCCCAAATAAAAAAACTAGCGCTACCATGACACCCACATTTTTCTTTCCGAGATTAAGGTTACAACTTATCTGAAACCATGGCCTTAACATATAGTATTAATGTAATGAAAATGCTAAAACCGACCTTGATATTGAAAATAGATATTACAAGTGGTAACCCTTTCTTCTCTCGAACTAAAATTGTGGGCATTTTTTAAACGTCATAACCCAAGTTTTTGTAATTTTTAAAAATAACTTTAAAAAATTTATTTTAAAATACAAAAAATTGATTTTTGAAATAAAAAAACATTACAAAAATAAAATGACCCCCTGCCTAAAAAAACATTGCGAACCATCAAATATATTAATTGAAAATAACATTAAAAACAAATATTTAAAATACAAACAAACACATCACAAAATATATAAAACAAACAAAAGCAACATAACAATAAATAACATATAATATATAAAAACAAAACATATATTTATAACATTATATATACGAGTATAGATCCATCTTAACTATGGCTCTACTAAGCAGCGAGAGGGATCAAAAGTTCTCTTGAAGTGCAAACCTTTTTTAATTTACAAAAATGTCTAATAAATATTACTACTTGGAAGGAAAATGGCCAACTTGCTTAAGTAATTTCAAAATAGGTTAAATTTCCAAATAGGTTAAACACTTATCCATTTTTTTTTATAAATGACTTGTTTTTCTTTATAACTAAAAATGAACATTTACATGTTAGGGTTAACCTTGAATTGGGAATAAGCAAGGATGTAAGTGGTTTAAGGCACATGGTTTTAGTGGCCCGTCGTTTCTCACTAGTTGTATTTTCATTTAAAGAACCTTACAAATATGGTTTTATAATTTTTCTTTTTATTACTCAAGTCAATTGAATTTTACTACTCAGTTTGTAAGATTGTGAATATTTCCCTAATATGGTTTTATATTTATATGAGTATAATATTTTTATTTTTTATTGTTTTAAATATAATGAGACATTTTATAAGTTTATTTATTTATGTTTTGTTATTATTAGTTTTATTGAGCCGACATATGCCACGTGAGCATTCCAGATGGGACACATCTTGCCCATTTGAGCTCTAGAAAGCACCTCTGGACCCAATAACAAACAAATGAAAAACAATATAAAAACTTAAAAAACAAACCAATATATAAAAAATAAAAAACAATATACAACAAAAAAAAACACAACCATATATAACATATAATATATAAAAACAAAACATATATAAAAGCATTAAATATATATAAATTATGAATAAAATAATCAATAGTAATCAATAATAATAGATAATTACTAAACATAAGAGTTGCGACTCTTCAAATATGTATGTCTAAGCTATATTTAAAACTGGCTTATCATTGTATTTTATCAAGGATTCATTTATTAATAATTTATTCATTCATATTTCGAAGATGGAACATCTTCCTCCTTAACCCAAATATGGGCTAGTTAATTATACTCGGATACAGTGTAACATTAGTATCAGATCTTATGCTCCTCTTCTCGGAGAGATGGAATTCGACTCCTCATTCCACTCTTCCACCACCCTTCTCGTTTTCCGCTCTCTCCATTCCACCAATGCTTCACTCCTATCACTCCTTATTCCTCACTTCCTACGTGCACCTTGCACATTCCATCCTCCTTCTCGAGCCACATTTCACTCCTTCTCCACGCCCACCAACACTAATGCACCTCCTTCCAACTCCCTACGTCTTCCTACACCCTATCCACGTCCTCTTCCTTTCCCACTTTCCATTCATTTCTACGTCACCCCTCCACTTCATCTCCTACAACTCCACACCCATCTTCGCTTCACATAACCCTATACTCCATTCCACGTTCCGTTCTTCCCTCCCCCTCTATCCTCCAATTCCTCTCCACACGAGCGCCACCTCCTTCCTCCTCGCTGCTCCCATTCATCTCCACCCTCCATGCTAACTCCCGACTCTCGTTCCCCCTTCCCTCCATCCAGCCTTCCCCACACGTTCCCACCTACTCTCGCTACCTCCCACCCTGCAGCTGACTCCAAGCTCCTTCCATCTACCGCACCTGCGTTCCACTCCTTCCATCTACCGCACCTATCTTCCCTCTACGTTTCCCGCTTCCTCACGCCCCAGCACCTTCATCCCTGCAAACGCTTTTCCCAATCGATGCACCCCACTACACTTCTGCGCCTAGACTTCCCTTCACGTCCTTCTTCACCTCGTCCAACTTGCTTCCGACACCTGCTTGTTCCTTCATGCATCCACCATACACCTGCTCTTGCTTCCTGCACTTGTCTTCCTCCCTTGTCTGCACTACCATTTCCCCTTAATCTCCACTGCGACCTTCCTTCCAGCCATCACCCACGCCTCCTTCCCACTCTGCCCTTGCTTCAACGCATCAACCCTAATTTCCATATATATTTCATATATTATAATAATAATATTAATTATGATTAGAATGTATTATATACCATTCAATATTGGAGTAAATAGATATTATATTATTGATAATATTACATTATTAATAATTATAATATTATTATTCTAAAAAATAAAACTAAAAAGTTATTATTAAGTAATATAAAACCTTTTTTACCTCGAAATCCAAAAAGTCCTTTTTACAACAATCCATGGCATCTTATAGTGAAGAATTCATGAATCTCTTTGAGAAAATAGTGAAGGACATAGATAAAATAAAAAAATCTATTAACGAAACATTAAAAGGAAATGAAGATGGATGTGAAAATAGCGTAGAATAAGTCACCCAAGCTGATGTAAAAAATGAAGATACACTAGACCATTATATCATACCCTATGAGAGTAATGACATCAATCAAGATAATATGCAAGACAAATATATAACACACCCTAGTAATGAAGAAAATGACAACGAAATATTTGACAAGGAGAAAGATGATAATAACAATGATCAATGCATTGACAATAATATCACAATAACAAAAGCACGAAGGACATATGTCATCACAAGGACTTCTATAAAGAACATCGATGAAAAAAACCTATAATATCTATCAGACACAAGATAAGACTGGTGTTCTTGTGAGCATTATAAGCACAAAGAACTCGTTCAAGGGAACTGCCACAAAATATACTAAGAATGACAACACAAAAATAGTTAAAACAAACAATCACACAAGTGGAAAAAATGTAAAAAAATGTTCACTAAGTTCATACTTATTGCACATTCCAAGACAAAATAATCAAAATGAAGCAACGGTCGTAATCAAAATCACATGTCTCAAGTCATCAGTTCGACATAGAGCTAGAATAAAAAGACGACATGAACAAACTCAGCTTTGAGGACAAATATTTCCTAAGGGGAAGACAATGTTATGAATAAAATAATAAATAAAATAAATAATAATAGATAATAATAGATAATTACTAAAGATAAGAGTTGAGACTCTTCAAATATGTATTCCTAAGCTATATTTAAAGCAGGCTTATCATTGTATTTTATCAACCATTCATATATTAATAGTTTATTCATTCATATTACGAAGATGGAACATCTTCCTCCTTAACCCGGATAGAGGCTAGCTAATTACACTCGGATACAATGTAACAATATATATAAAACAAAACAAAAACAAGAACAAGAACAACAACAAGAACCCATTGTTTGTAATATATATATATATATATATATATATATATATATATATATAATAAAACAACAACAACAACAACAACGACGACGACAACCACCAATTGCTTCTTAGAAACAAGGATCAAAGCATATATATAATGGTAGCACAAATCCATCAAATATAAAACCAAAGTTTTCTCTTGCTATGCCATAGGATGAGAGCCATGGATCCTATCTTTTAATGTATACAGCTGTAGAATGTTATGAATATCAATATACTAACTGAGTACATTAAGTTTATTGTATGGAAGTTTAATTAGGGGGAATTACTAATGCTCTTTAACTTGGTGATAATATGTTTGTTTGGTTAGGGTCAAGGGAATATCTAACATATTGTTCATAAATGAGTAGTAATAATAGTAAAATGAAATTGATATGCATGGTTGATCTATTATGGATATTTGATTCGGAGTTGGAAGCATACTTTGGTGAGTGCTTCAAAAAAGCAGTATATAATTTTTTCTCAAGAATGGTTCAGGCACAATAATTTGCACATGAAATTAAATTAAAAAGCTCCAAAATTTCCAAACATATATAGCATGGTTGTTGGAAAAGTGTTATCATATCAAAGAAAATATATGGGGTGTTGAGTGGTCTCTAAAAAAAACTATAAAAATGTGATGAATCATAATAAAAACCCTTGGGTGGAGCTAATAACCTATAAAAAAAACTAAATAAGATAACTAGGATTGATGGTAGTTTTCAATTAACCCAAGTGAAATGGAGCAAGTGAAGATATTAATTGATTAACACTTTACGATGTAGGCCTTAACCTAAAAAAATAAAAGTGAAGGAAATGGATGACACTTTGACAAAATAACAAAATATAACTAGATAAAATAACTATCATGCAAACCTTGACTTAAACTTTGAAACAAAACCATAGGATGGCGTGATTATTGATGTCATAGGGATAATATAGACGACAGGAGGGAAGGGGACACGAATCAAAGAGTCACAACATTAAAATGATCATGGTGTTTGTTAGTCTGAATTTATGTGAATTGACACACCACCTTCTGGTTCGAGTGACTTGATGGACACCATTAATCAAACATTCAAGGCTGAAACATGTTTGATAATGGAAAAAGAGTGTAGGCAACAATGCAAAGCACCACATGAAAATTTACAGTTTCTTAGTTTTTTCTCTAGTCAATACCAAGTCTCATGAGCAAAGGATGGTGATAAAGAGGAAGAGATGCCAGAGCAGGAGAGGTTGTTGCCAACGGAGCTTCCTTGATTCCTTTCTTGGGGTGCAATGGTGAAACAAATGATCTCCATTATTAATGGGACATTTGAGTTGCATAGTCAAATTGAAAATTTTTGCAAGGAGACAAGGAATGTAGTTCATAGCATTCATCTCAAAAGAAGTGGTATCACTGGTTCGTGGACCAATGTGGCAGAAGCCATGGGAATTCACCTTCTACATTATGATCTTGAGGAATATGTGTTAGGATTATTAATTAATCCTCCCTTTGACCACTTAGTATATTTGTCCTTTTCCTATATTAGGAGGTCATTATCACTTCATTAGTGCATGGGGGACACACCTAGGGGCCACCTAAAACTCAATGCGTTTGTTTGCATGATTTTAGGAGCTCCAGAGACCAATCGCTATAATTTAGGAACCCACTTTGAGTGCCATTAGAAGTGTCCAACAGTTGACCCTAGTAGATATTCAATTATGTTTAGTTATGCTTCGATTCCCATCAATTAGTTCACTCTTAGTAATCCTAGCGCCAGTTTGCATGATTTAAGGGAGGTAGGCACTTTTCCTCACCTACCTACATCAGTTAATTGATTGTGAACTGATTTAGTTATCTGGAGCTTCACTCGTGAGATCTAGTGGTGATTTTCCCATACCGAGTTAGCACCAGAGTCAGTTTGAGTTAGTATATTTGAATCCTCCCTAAGGCATTCAAATTATTCCTATTGTATGATTATTGCATTATAGAGAGATCAATGACAATGGATGTAATGTTATGTTGACCATTTTTCATCTCATGTGTGTGTAATTTTGTCATGAATCTATTGATCAGTTTACATTGAATTATTCACTCTTTTGCAGCCTTCTCTTCACATTGCTTTCATTCAGGATTGAGGATCTAATGATTCATTATAATTAACATGGTATCGGAGCAGGTATCCAGGTCAAATTCAAACCTCAGAAACTTCCATTAATGCACCAGAAGCAATTGGGTTCCACATAAATCATGGTATTCTTTCCTTTCTCTCTCTGGATTTCATCTAGAGAATTCTATCCAGGTGTGATTCACCCATAGAAAGTGCACATGTCGAAGTGGAGAGTGTTTGAATTGGTTTGATTGAAAATTGAAGAGTTTTTCAATGTTTTTGTAGGCACATTCAAATATTTTATGAAGAATTAACTATTTTTGAAGTTGTAAGATGGAGTTCAACAACTTTGACACCTAGAATACTCACCCCCTTCAAATATCTTGATTGGAGGGATTATATTCATATTGTCTTGCACAAGAAGGGTTTTTATAGGTTCACCATGGGAAGAGAGGTTGAACCCCATCAGCCTCTTGAAAAGTTGAAGCATCTGAACAAGCTGAATGAAGCATTTGGATTTATATGCATCCACATGTCCAGGGAGCTACTCTTCCATATTGATGGACTGATAACTCCAAAATAAGTATGGGATAAGCTCGAATCCTGGTTTGGAAAGTAGGATGAGCTCAGGGGCCATATTCGGTATAATGAACTGATAACACTACAACCCAACAACTTCAAAACTATACAACGGTTTTTATCAAAATTCAAATCAATTTTCATGCAATGCAAGTAGTGTCGGATTGATAAGAAGGATGAGCAGTTGGTGCTCTCAATTCTGAGAAAACTTGGCCCATAATTCTCGGTGTTTGTATCTACCTTTCACTTTGAGAGACTAGAAATTTATAATTAGTGAATTCCATCCCTTGATTCTTTAACATAATCACTAATCCAGGAACAATATAAGCCGATTCAGATGGGAGCTCTCAAAGCCTCCAAGAATTAGGCTCTCTTAGTTGGGAAGACTAAGAATGTGCAAGGAAAGGGGAAGTAGAAAGGAAAATAGAATAAGAACACTAAATCCAAGCCTAAGGATAATAAAAATAATTCAGAAGAAGCCTCAGGTTCTAAGAAGAACAAGCATAAGAAGTTTGACAAGGCTAAGTGCCCTTACTGCAAGAGAGGAAATCATCTAGAGAATCTATGTATGAAGAAAACCATAGACCAGATGTTTAGGATCCTTGAACATAAAAAAGTTTATCTTCCTGAAGGAGCAAAGAAGTCTGATGCTGCTAATAAGACTGAAGAACATGAGAGGTTTCATGCTCTGAAGGAATTATTTTCTTAGTCAAAGGATTTTCTCATTGATTCTAGAGCCTCCAACAACATGGTTTTCTCCAAAGAATATTTAACTACTCTGGATATCTCTAGGGGTACACCCATCCATATGGGATATGATTCACAAATCCTAGCTATTGGGAAATGTTCTATTAAAATTGAACATGGAGTATTCTAGAGTGTACTCTATGTCCCTTCCATGGCAGCAAATGTGTTGTCTGTATACTAGATGACACATAATGGCTCACCCAAGTGAGTCACATTTGATCCTGACACAGTGGAGATCTCATAAGCCTCTACTGGAAATATAGTAGTGAAAGGAGTTGCTAAGGCATATGAGTTTTCTCACTTTCTTCCTAATCCATATCCTAGTGTCTTATTGATTCATGCCAATCACATAAGAAAGATGTGGCATGAAATATTTGGCCACTTAAAATTCAAGTATCTCCAACAACTTCACAGTGAAAATATGGTTGAGGGATTTCCTCTCATCAAATCTTATGAAGGTGTGTGTAATGGTTTCTTGGTAGAGAAGCATTCATACAAAAGGTATGAGGTTGGGAAGGCAAGAAGAGATACCTCCACGCTGGATTTAATTCACATTGATGTCTCCAGACCGATTCCTACAACATCTATGAATATATCCATATACTTTCTAGCCTTCATTGATGATTGTTCAAGGTATTGTTGGGTCTATGTTTTGAAGCAGAATTCTGAGGTATTTGAGACCTTCAAAATTTTCAAATCCTTGGATGAGGACACTCTTAGAAAGAATATCAAAGCACGTAGATAGGATAATGGAGGTGAGTATGTCTAAAGATAATTCCAATAGCTTTGTGCATCAACATGCATTCAAATGCAACACTTAGTCCCATACACACCACAACAAAATGGTGTAACTGAGAGGAAGAACAGATCCTTGAAAGAGATGGCTACATGCCTTCTAGAAACAAGAAATATTCCTCCATATTTGTGGGTTGAGGCAGTAAATTTTTCTTTGTATATCCATAATATAGTTACTCACAAGTCAATTATTGGGGCTACTCCTTTAGAAGCATTGATGGGGTATAATCCCAATGTCTCACATCTGAGAGTTTTTGGCTCCAAGGCATGGGCCAAAATTCCTAGTGATAAGTAGAAATCCTTCCAAGCCTAGAGTAGAGAATGCATTATGCTGGGATATGTAGATGATTCTAAGGAATAAAAATTGATTGACCTTGCAACCAAAAAGTGCTTCATAGAGTGCAATGCACAATTTGAAGAAGATCAGGTGCATGATCCACATCCAGCCGAAGAAGAAGGCGGTATAATTTCTCATCCATTTCCATTTGTAGATGATGATGTATTAACTAATCTTTAAAATTCAAAAGATGAGGATCAAGATGATCAAGATTATGATGTTGAGAATGAACCCTAAGAATATTTAGATCTAGATCTAGTACCTTCTCCCAATCAAAGGACTAAATGGGCCCAAAATATCATTGAAGCAGTTGGGAATAGTGACAGGGATCCAAACGACAAAAGAAGGGAAAGATATTGGTATCAAGATGAAAGTATTACACTCTACCATTCATATCCACTTCTCCGAGAGAGGTGCTTATGCTTCATGATGATGGGGTCAGATCCTCAGTCATAAAAGGAGGATTTCCTTGATCCAAGATGGAAGGAAGCTATGGATGATAAGTTTGGTTCACTACAAGATAATAAAACATGGGATATTGTCACTTTTCCTCCTGGGAGGAATTTAGTTCAGTGCAAATGGATATTCAAGACCAAGCTAGCAGCCGATGGAACCACTACTAAGTACAAGGCTCGGCTAGTGGAAAAGGGATACTCACAAGTCCATGGGTTGGAATACAATGAGACTTTCGCTCCTGTTGCAAGAATGGAATCCATAATACTAGTTTTGGTCATTGCATATTCGAAGAGGTGGGGGGTACATCACATGGATGTGAAGAATTCCTTTCTCCATGGTCACTTGGAAGAGGAGATCTATATGAGAAATAATAAGGGGTACATTGAAGATTCCTCATTAGTTTGCAAACTAAGGAAATATCTCTATGGGCTCAAGCAAGCCCCAAGGTTGGTATGCCAATATGGATGCATTCCTTATGTCACGGAAGTTTGAGAGATGAATGCTTGACTACAATGTCTACATGCAGAAAAAAGGGGGATTCTTACTGTTGAGTTTTCTATATGTTGATGACTTGCTCATTACTAGTGGATTTGGTTTGAGAGGAATCAAGTCAACTTTGAGAGAATCATTCTCCATGAATAATCTAGGACTGTGTTGATGGCCCGGGCTTGTAGGTTGTTGGATAAACTACAGGAAATCAACACAAGGAGATAATCCAACCAGAAAGGATTCAAATAAATCCCACGTAGAGATGATTCTATCCCTATGTTTTTTGGGATGACTACCTCCTATGGATACAAGGCCTCCACTGGAACAAGGGGTTTCAGATCCAAATTTGTATGCTCTTCCTCCAAGGAAGATACGAGAAAGTTTTGAAGTAACTAGAGACTAACCTAGCCTGCCCGAGGAAACTTAGACAATGATTGTAAATAAATTTAAATAGAACAATTAGGATGTATTATTTATGACAAGGATATGATAACCTAACATGTAAAAATACAGATCAGGGATGTTCCTTTCAGTCAACCTTGGATGAAATTGAACAATGCAAGTTGTAATGCTTTAGTCAAAGTAATTAGATTTGTGTAACTGTTTTGTCGGAAAATACCAATTGAAAAATCAACATTTGGGATAAATGATTGTTCGATAGTTGCTTAAAATGACATATGAATTAAATAAACACATTTATTCAATGCATATCCAACATGTTAAGAATGTAGTGAAACATCAATACATAAGTTAACATGTGTAATAACTAAGCAACCTGTGATCAATCTGTGAACAAGATAGAAGAATGACTAAAATTCATGAATTTTTTTTTATGAATAACTAGAAACATAACATGAGAAATAATGTAATATTTATTAAAACTGTAACAATTTACAATCTTGCAAAAATTACATAGCTTTCCTCGTATGTCCTTGGCAATCCCTTCTCCTATTGTCCTCTTAGAATTAATCCCGCGAGCCCTTATCTTGGGAGACACCCTTTGCTTTAAATAATTGATAAAATATTTTTTACAAAGGAGAAAAGTCTTCCCAAAATGTGGGATTACAACATATCAAAATTAGGATTTGTCAAGGCCAGACTGGAACTTGGAAAATGCATCCAAAAAATCCTGAATATCGCGATATTGGGCATGTTCCAAGTGCAAACTCAACTTTCCAAATTAGAGATCTGATTTCTCTCTTCTTGATATTTTCCCACTCTCAGAGGAATAGGTCAATCCTCATCTGTGAGGTGAGAGGCGCCTCGATCCATCCCTTTATCTCATTCAGGTGAAGCTGACTCGTTTCTTGGATTTGATCCTTAGCTCTGGAAAAATCACTTTTGATTTGCTCCAGCTTAAGTTTCGAAGGCATGGATTCATCTATTGGATCCAATAATGGTAGATCCAAAAAACCAAACAAGGTTTATGAAGCAAACCATCTCCTTTTCCAAGTCACCTGCCCATCCTTAATGATGAATTCCACCAGATCACAAACACTCTCCCATGTCTTAATTGAAACCTGGATCCTATTGAGTTTACCCTTTTCCAAGCCTGGAAAATCATCAGGAATGTCCTTTATATACTTTTGGAAATCCACTAGGGTATCATAAACCCTTGTTACTTATTTTCTCCTTCTATTGTGATCGTGGAGAATGTATGAATGGCGCTCAAATGCATTATATGTTTCCTACATTTCATTGAGTCCTTCAAAGAGACTCACCATAGACAAATCATAATGAATTCTGTATACCAGTTGTTTGAATTCTTCTTCTGTAAACTTGGAGAATGAAGAAGTGACAGATACAAGTTGGAGGTATTTAATTTGTTGCTCAAGGGTGGAAATTTTATGAGCATGCTCATCATTCAAACCTTGTACTTTTTTAAGCTGTTGCTTGAGGTGATCATTTTGTTCTTGAAGTTTCCTCAACTTCTCATCATATTCATCCTTCAGACCTTGTAGTTCCTACGTATGCTGTGCATTATCCTATTCTTGTTCCTATTTGTACCTCTATAGCTCCCGGTCCTTTTCCTCCACTTATTTATTCAACAAGCAAACTAAATCAAAGTTTTCCCTAGTGAAATCTCCCATAGCAGCTACAGTTTCCAGGGCCTCCCATTTGACATCAGTGGAGGCCCTCTTCCAAATAACCGGGTTTGGGACTGAACCTTACTTGAAGGTCCCTTCTATGGATCTCTTGGATCCCTTCCTAACCACAACCTTTTATTTTTTGATCCAAAAATATTGCCCCAAAGAGACAACCACATCCTCACCAAAATCATCCATCTCATCTATTTTTGAGATGGTTCCTTCAGGAATTGTAACTATGGGTGCAAGTTGGGAAGTTTCAGGAATGGGGGTCTGCATACTAACAAAGGGAATGGTAATGGAAGGTGTGGAAATAATAGAGGCGGTGGGTGAGATGATGTAAGTGGGGACAAATGTGAGAGGTTGGGAAGAAGTGGAAGTAGCATGAAACTCAAGTGATGCTGAAAGAATAGATGAAGTAGAAAGAGGGGTAGAATTAGGCATGTGATCTAATACCAAGGGTGTGCCATTGATGGAAGAATGAATGTGGGGAAAATTAATTTCATAAAAAGTGTTTTGCGGAAACAAAGTCTCAAAAATATTCCCAGTTGGTTGGGTGGTTGTAATAGCTGATGATAGTCTAGTGGGAATGGTAACATGAAAAACATAGGTAGAAGGAGAAATCTCCTCTTCAAGGCCACTCTCAATATCCTGTACCTCAATATTGGTTGGACCTACAGAATTTGTTGTTCTTGTAGAATTGGTTGTTCTACCCTTTGTATTACTTGTGGTGAAGGATCAGGGATTGGTTCTTGAACTTGTACATGTGGAATGGACTCTTGAACTTTATGCCCCATTGGTCGTGGCTCATCAATTGTTGCTTGTCCCTACACTTCTATGTTGAGTTTTTCTAAACTCTTCTTGAAATATGTTGGTCTATGCAGAGCCTGAAGTGTTGACGAAGGTTGTGTTCTTATAGGACCTTCAAGAACAGACTTAACCTTAACCTTAGATTGCTTAGAATGGACAGATGAAGAGCTAGATAATGACTATTTAGCCTCCTTTTACTGTTGTTTGCTTCTGTAAATTTTCTTCCACTATTAACTTGAGCTTCCTGTAATGTAACACAGTGGTTTTTAGATCCTTTTTATATTGGAAGATAAAAGTATTCTCCTGAGGAGTGGGGATCCTCATGCTCACCACCTCTGAGAAATCATTGTCACCTCTGTAGATAGAATCATTAGGGAGTTCATGATGGACATAGACGATCTTCATATGTTCCTACACAAAATGGTTTTCCAAGAATGCCTTAATATCATGCATCCTTTTAGGTGCCTCTCCTAGGTTCATTTCAACGATTTCCTTTCCAAGAATGAAATCATGCATGGAATTTTGTAGAGTGAGGAATCCCAAGTTAAGTGGAAACTTGGGCCAACACTTCCTCTTGGTTGTTGCAAGATTTTGGAAGACCCCATCAGTGACTGTTTGAAAGGATATTTCTTGAAGCACCATTCTATCTGGCACTATCCTTGGTAGAAGATGCACTGTGTTGCTTCCCCAAATATGGATGTAGGAGAAATATTCCCCCACATACCAATATCCCATAGTAGAGATCAATGCTTTAGCTCTATCAGAGAACGTGGGGGCATCCCCTTTGAAGATCTTCTGATAAATTGAACCAATTAAGTGGTCACAAATGTCATAAATATGGGGAACAAATTTTTCCTCCCATAGTGTTGAGAAATAAATATGGATTGGAAGAGAAGTCCTGGTCCAATTCCACCCCATTGTTAGGAATGGAGATGTTGTGCAGAATATATCCATTACATACCATGGGAGGTAGAAAGCAGGATTCCTGGACACTGGGTTCTTCTGATATTTTTCAATAGCTTCCTTCAGAACCACTGATAGAATCTGTGCCTAGTTGAAGGATTGACTTGTAATCAAGACATGATGAGCGAGGGTTCCCATTCCTTTTTGAACACCGTGCAATTGGGTAACCCGTATAACCTGCAAAGCATAGAATCTAGTAGATAGAATGGATCCCTGAACCAAGAAATGGGGTAGGATTTATCAGCTTTAGGGATGAACTCTGCTGGGTTTTCTATCCAGGCTTTTATCATTTCTTCAAAATTGAATTGGGTCATGGTTGTGTCAAGGAATTGAGCAGTTGTTGGGGTGGGTTAAGAGCATATGCTTTTGAAACAATTTCAGGATTGAAGGATGCTAGTCGGGTCTGAGCATGGTCCTCAAAAGATCATTCTTTGGGGTTTGCATGGTCAAGTTCCCACTTGTTCGGGTCCGTTTATGGCACGAATGAAGGTTTGGTTGCAATATAGTGGAGAATGGATTCACTAATATTGGTGTAGGATGATTGGTCGTGGGTAATGGTGGAAAAATTTTCATTTTAGAATATGGAATAAATTCTAGACCAGTCCAGGTGGTAGGTTTCTGATACTTGTCCACTGGTGTCAGAGAAGATGCCAGCATTTGGGTCCCTACTCTTCTGCTCATTAAGAACGGGTTTGGACCTGGTAGTTCTCGACATGTTTGCAGATTCTGATACAAATTTTGAAGCCATAATTAAAATTCACCCAAGATAGAAATAACCAGATTTGGCCAGTAAGAATTTAGGAATCTAAGAAAATTACTTGTGAATAGCTCGAAAACAAGAGGATTGGTAGTCTCAGTGAGAAAATTCATAGTAAAATCTTAGTGCAGTAAAATTTGCATGTGAAAATGGTGAATAATTCGTAAATTCAAATGATTTAAATAGTCCAATCCCAACGGTGAAATATATCCATGCCGTAGATTAAACAGGTGCTTCCACATGGTAAACAAAGTCCACTGGCTCTGGATCTCAATCTACGACTGGAAATAGGAATAGATAGACCGATCGACAGAGGAAAAGAGAAATCCTCTTGTAGAAAATCAAAGTCAAGAGGTAGATCTAGGTCAATATCTAAATCCCCTGGTTGTTATTCCCCTTGGCTATGGGTAGTAAGCATGGGTATAATTGGTAGTCACACATAGGTGGGAGGTTCAAAAAATAAATGGTCAATATTGAAGTAGGAAAAAGGAATTGCGGAAATAGACTTTAACAAATTTTTTCAATCTTGATTTCCACAATCCGCAATGCAGGTTGCAGAATGCGGAATGAAATTTGTAATTAGAAATAGATTTGTTAACTTCCACAATCTGCAATCCACAAAATTGTGTTGCGGGAAGGAAAATTTTCAATTTTATTCTTTTATTGAGTATCCTCTTTCCACAATCCGCATTGCGGGTTGCGGAAAGTGGAACCAAAAAATGAGATTATATTTACACAACTATTTTCGAACACCCGCAATTCGCAATTACGAGTTGTGGGTTGCAGAGAAGAAAAAATAATAAAACAAAAGAAACTTCAAAATCCCGCGATCCGCATTTGCAGGTTGCAGATTTCGAGAGAAAAATTGTCAAAACCTCCAAAAAAAGGACTTCCGCAATCTACGTTGTGGATTGTAGTTTGTAGAAAAACAAAAACAAACTGGCAAAAATGTTGCTTTAGCAATCCGCAAAAAAAAGAGAGGCTTTGATTGAAATTTATTAAAAACGAAAACATAGTACTTACAATGAGCATGAAGACAACCCCATAAGAAAAATCACAAGCTTCAAGGTTGCTATAGTGAATAAATGGGGTTCCCATTTTAGCAGCAAAACCAAAACATAGTACTTACAATGAGCATGAAGACGACCCCATAAGAAAAATCACGAGCTTCAAGGTTGCTATAGTAAATAAATGGGGTTCCCATTTTAGCAGCTAAAATGGGATCTGTTGCTGCCAACAACAGACTGTTAAGAAAATTTATTGGTCTCAAAGTAAATCAAAGTGCATATACATAGGAGACTTTCTCAAAATATTTCACATGACTGATTGTAAAGTAGCACCGTTCCCCTTCTTATCTGGCGTCAGGTTGGAAGAAGGTGGTTCCACACCACTGGTTGACAACACACTCTATAAAAAAATTATTGGTATCCTATATTACCTCACTCACTTAAGGCCATATTTATCTTATGATGTGAGTGCTACTACTAGATACATGCAGGAGCCACATGAGCTGCATTGGAAGGAAAAAAAACACATCTTGCATTATGTGCAAGGTACAAGGGAGTTTGGGATCCACTATTATGATGGTACATAGCTAGATCTGATTGGTTTTACTAGTTCAGTCACTGTACGATGATAGTACTGACAAGAAATATACATTAGGATTTGTGTTCATGTTGGGATATGGACCAATCTGTTGGTCAAGCAAGAAGCAGAGTATCGAGGGGATCTGAATGTATCTATTCAGGTAGCTTGGTTTCATGGAATTCTGATAGAGTTTGGAATTCACACTTCTCCTTTAGTAGACCTCTATTGTGACAATCAGAGTACAATAAAGATATCCAGTGATACAGTTCAGAAGCAATGGACCATGCTCATTGCAGTCCACATGCACTACATTTGGGAACTAGTGCATAGTAAGGCTATCACTCTACATTATTGTACTACAGAGGATCATATTGCATATATATTCACCAAGTCTTTCGCTAAAAAGATATTTGTCTATCTCAGATATCCTCTTGGTGGAAAGGCTTGATTCAATTATTGTTCTTGATTTTTCTGCTTATTTTGAGGGGGGGGGGGGGGGGGNTGGGGCCCAGGTTGTCCAAGTTTGGATTAAGGGGGAGTGTTAGGATTATTAATTAATCCTCCTTTTGACCACATAGTCTATTTGTCATTTTCCTAGATTAGGAGGTAATTATCACTTCATTAGTGCATGGGGGACACATCTAGGGGCCACCTAACACTCAATGCACCTGTTTGTATGATTTTAGGATCTCTAGGGACTAATCCTTATAATTTAGGAACCCACTCTAAGTGCCACCAACAGTCTCCAGCATTTGACCCTAGTAGGTATTCAATTATGCTATGATTCCCATTAGTTATTTCACTCTCAGTCATTCTAGCGCCAGTTTTCATGATTTAAGGGAGGTAGGCACCTTTCCTCACCTACCTACATCAGCTAACTAATTGTGAAATGATTCAGTTATCTGGAATTCCACTAGTGATCTGTAGTGGTGATTTTCCCACACTGAGTTAGCACCAGAGTCGGTTTTAGTTGGTGAATTCGAATCCTCCCTAAGGCATTAGAATTATTCCTATTGTATGATTATTGAATTATAGAGAGATCAATGACAATGGATGTAATGTTATGCTGGCCATTTTTCATCTCATGTGTGTGTATTTTTGTCATGGGTCTATTGATCAATTTACATTGAATTGTTCACTCTTCTGCAACCTTCTCTTCACAATTCTTTCATTCAGTCCCAAGGATCCGATGCTTCATTAAAATTAACAATATGTTGCAGAACAAGCACATGAAGGTGATATTCACATCAAAGAGGAAAACAATGTTCGCGAGGAGGGTGAAATGGGGATGGCAGTACCAGAAGAAGATAACGTAAGGAGTGACACAAACAAATACCATATTGCAGTAGTGCCAAGGCCTGGGAAGAATTGGTGGGAAATCAATGCCTCCACAAGTGGTGGCGCAATTTCAAACTTTGAGGAAACCCATCCTCCATCAAAGAGGGAGTCTAAGGAGAAGCACAAAGACATTTTGGCCACCACGAGCGACGACGTGATTCCAGCTCATGTTTAACATTCTATCAAAGAAGAAATGGAGGAAGACCTCGTTACACTCTTAGACTGTAAGAGCATGCACGTCAACAAATACGATGATCCCCACTAATAATGGGGTCTCAAGAATTTGTCTATTGAATTTAAACATAGTTTTGATACTTGTGTTTAAGTACACTGTTTCAAGTCATATGTTTTACTGGGTTTCCAACAGTAACTCTAAGTTCGTTAGTGTTAATAGTCAACTCAACTTTCATGTAGTTTCATAAAAAAATTGGATGAGATCCTGTCATTGATTATGCTTTCACCTTGATGCATAAGACATATTTCATTATGTGTTCCTTTGGTTTTTTCTAAAACACCCATTTCCCTTCCTAAATCTCATTCAAGAAACATTTATTTTTATATAAAATCATTATATTAAGTATTATTTTGGTTTTATATTTTAAATTAAAGGTTTCTCTCACAGAGTCCCACTCATTGTCTTTCATCGCTCTTACTTACCTTACCTTATTTCTCACTTTTATTCCACCTAACTCTACTTCCACCTACCACTCCACCTCACCATTCCACTTTCACCCACTACCCCACTCATTATATTACCTTTCATATCACCTTCTAACCACAATTCACTTCTAATTCATATTTATTATTAAGTCATATCATCTTTGCACAAGTCTTATGATCGAATCTTTTAAATCCCACGAATCCTCCATAGTGTCGAATCCAAGTAACAAAGAATCATGGTAAACACATATGGTCTCGACCATCAAACATCCACAAACTAGATGCATTCAAATCCACGTATCAATGGTTATGTAAAGGTTCCAAACGCCCATGTGCTAAGGGAAACATATGTGAAGTATTCAAAGAAATTCACGAGTGTCGAATGTGCCTGATACAAAGTGATAAATCACCAAATTTCAAAGTGCTCTAGGGGATGTTAAAATAATTTGAGCAGTACAAGTGTCCACATGAAGAATGATCATGCACCAAGGGCTGTGAAAAACAATTAGACAATGCACCGATTCAATTTCTTGTTCTTTCCAAACATGGATCGCCTTACATGAATCCTCTTCATATATTTAAGAAGTTACAAGTTACAAATGCATAAATGCATAAATGATAGATGAAGGGCCTGCTAAATAAGTTTCATTTGTATTTTTCTCCAAGTGCACCACCAAGGGTGTGACAACAAGCCTTTTGTGTGTCCAAATGCTTATTTCAAAAGGAAAGTCAAGGATTTAAGGATCGCCACATTAAGTTCAGAGCAACAAACATCAAATCCTCGATGTGCAAAGAGAAGTATCAGTTTTTGCAAACTCACGACAATTATGGAGGTTTTCATGACATTAATATGCTAGAAATTGTACAGGGTAGGGGATTTATTCAACATTCCATAATCAATATTTTTCCTTTATAATCCAAATTTCTAGAACTCCTGGCAGTAGAAGCTTTGTCTTATTGACAAAATTTGTCAAATAAGTAAATTTCGATGCGCTGGAGACAAGTTTTATAGCGGTCATGTTTCCTAGCTTTAATGAAAATGCTACAAAATATTTTCCCCATGCTTTTCTCTCATAGTTTTGACAAATTGCTATGATCATTTAGTAGCGGTTTGATGCAGATGGAACGCTATAGGCCCATAATTTATAAAGATGTAGATTTTGGGAAGATAAGGTAAATAAGGGATATGAGTGATGATTTTATGCTAACAATATCAAATTTTAATCTTGGGAATTATTTTTGTTTCAAATGGAAATAATACCCAACTCATCATGAATCCTATAATATAACAGAAAAGAGGATCAAACTGTAATGGGGATTTCTCCCCTATTACGTGCATATGCACCAACCTTAGCTTGTCTAGAGCATAAGGAAGAGTTCAATGGAATAACAACAAACTAAACTACTATAGCAACAACAATAACAACTGAAAGCAAATATTTTTATGGTTTTAACATATATATCAATTAACTAGTGCAATAAACAAAAGTAAACACACATTTCTCCTGCAAGATGGTCTACTGTAGTCGTCCTTGGAAGTGATTCCGCAGCTCCACGGGTTGGTTCTCCAATATACTCCATGGACAGTTGTCAAACAGGGGGATGGATCCAAAGTGGGTACAGAGAAGATATCGACTTACACCGTGGAAAAATGGTATGGAAACGGGAATAATGGCAAGGAAGTATGTGGAATACCTGAGAGAAAAAATGACATAGTGTATTTATAGTCTGTTCCTAGGGTTTTTTGACCCAAGGTGGTGACCCATGGTATTTATCTATGTTTTTTTTTACCGTTTCTCTTTTTTAGGGTTTTGGACCCCTTTTTAGGATTTTTTAACCCTTTTTGGGAGAGAGTGAGGGTAAACCATAGTAAATAATGATGTTTTGGACAATTTATGGTGTAAATACAACTATGAAGGTCAAAAGTAAGGGAAATCTGGTAGGAATATGATGTATGTATATGGTTTAGACCATGGAGAGCTAGGTGAACACTTTTTAATGTTAACAGATTGCCCCTTGATGTGTAAGGGTAGGAGCTCATCGTATGGCCGACATACATCATAGGATCATGGGAATAATGGTGACAACAATGGAGAGACTGGAGAGACCTGTGGAGAAGTGGAGCTCCCTTGTTCGAACTACGGTGGTTTTTGGTTTTTTATTATGGGTTCTAAAAAATGGATAAGATACATATAATGTGTGACATGTATATGGACGAGGAAGGCATACCCATGTGTTACAGTTGATTTTACCAGACATGGTGGATCACACCTTTATGGCCTTCCTTGTCCCTCTGCAGACTCTTTAGACCCCATGGACCATTTTTTACCTTTGATGTTTCCAGGATCATCCATAAAAACATGCATTATTTGTCATACGCAACTTTTAAACCTATTCTCGCATATGTATGCGGATATGACCCTAAAGCCCACGTACATAGGGATGTGTGCAAAAGGCCAAATAGTTTTGGAGTTTTCCTTGATGTGGATCCGAGTCATTTGTCTCTTGGCCTTCCATATTCCTTGAGATCGCTCAGATTTGACCTTCCATTACCCCATTGAAGCACTATATAAGGAACCCTTTGGATACATTGAAAGGGGAGGAATTGAAGAGCAAGAAAACTAGTCCATTGTTGTCGGAGCTTATACTTGAGTCTGCATCCCTTTGTCCCTTGGATCACTTTGTGTTCTTCCCAAGCTTTCCTTTGCTTTTGAGCTTGCTATCGAGAGATGGAGGATTGAAGTGGTGGAGGCCTAGGTGGAGGACTCAGTTTCTCCGATTCGTAGACGTGCCGACAGAGGTTGTCACTATTGTAATCTTTGTTTTATATTAATAGATATATCTTTTCCTGTCCAATAATGTGTATTTAAATGAGTATTGAATCCATGGATGCTTTTAAATTCTTATATGTTATTGATTATATATGCTAGAGTAGGTCTAACACCATCATATTGAATTCTTGTCTTGTTTGCTGAATGTTGAGAGAGCAAATTGCTAATACAAGTGAGAGTGGAAAAGCTCAACGGGGATCTACATCAACCGTCCTTAATAAAGTATGTTTTGAGATCCTTTAGTGTTAGATATTTGGTTTCTCTTACATATGGGAAATTATTGATTTCTATGGTTACCCTGTCTATTGTGGTACCCCAAGCCATAGGAAGTTTTCTCCGTGATAGAATTGGTGACCATACTGGGGAGTTCCTAGTCATTTCCTTTGGGGGTTTTATTGGCATTCAATGTTCTTGAATTGCTCTGATTTCTTTGTTTCTGAGTCGGATCTGGAGGCATGTTTTCCTGGTAGTGTCTGATAGGAGTAAATTTTGTTTCAGCTTGTCTTTTTACCTTCTTCTCTATCTCCTTTTCTTCCTGTACGCGAGTGTTGTCTTCACAGTCGCATGTACACGTAGTTTTTACTAGGATATCCGTGTATATACGCAGGTTTTCTGCACACAGTCGCGTATGCACTGAGTTTTTCCTTTTTGGGGAATATTAAGTGTTGTTGGGTGAGTTTGGATGATTGCTGAGTCTTCTTGGACGCTTCTAAAGTCTGTATACACCTCTGTTTCTGACCAGAGATGCTTTTTAGTTTGAATTTTTTGAGAATGTTCTTGTCATTGCATTTTCTATTTTTTGTTTTGGGATTAGTGCATTAGGTTTCTTTTACCTTAGTGCTTTGCGTAGGTGCTGTTTGATAGTGCTTGTGGAGTTTGGGGGTGGTAGAGTCATTATTTTGCTTTATTATCTCATTTTAATTCAAAAAATACAAAAAATATTTGCTTTTTGCATCATTATGCATTTTGCATGGTACTTGCATTAGGTTTGCTTGGAGAAGTACTAGTCAGGACTTCATATAGGAATGATTGCATCTTCATTTGAAGGAAAATTTTGTACTTAATGTAGTAGCATACCCCATTTTTCATTTGACACAGTGCATTTGCATTGATTGTTAGGTGTGCATTTTACTTCTTGTTGCGTCATAACATCATTAGTTGCACGGCCATTTACCTTTTTTTGAGTAATAAGCCAATTAGAATCAACGCATAATAAAATGAATTAAACTCTTTTCTTTTATAGGGTACACCAACAAGATTAAGTTTTAGGGTCTTGGAATAGTTCATTGTGAGTAAATTCTCCAAGACCACTAAATGAAACAATTATGTGTCTGTCTAGGTGAGAGTGTGAAATTCCTTTATATAATTAGTGTTTCTCAGGATCATCCTCTTACAAGGGAGTTAAGCACCATGCAGTGTGAGTAGTTGTTGAATGGGATGACCCCTAGTCATAACTAAGTAGCACCGAAGATATTTCCAGAATTGTATTCGTATCTGGGGGCTCTTTCAAGAGTTTTGGGCTTTGCTACCCTTCCCATACGGTCAATCCCGCCTATGACTGTCTGCCTGAGCATTGATTATATTGAGGTGACCTTAGTTTCCTTACCTAGGTTATCGAGGGGGTACTTCGCAGAGGTTATTCTGCAGGTGTCCTGGCCAGGTAGGGGTCGGATAGCACAGTCGCTATATATGTTGAAGCTGAGGGCCACTATAATTGGTTACGAACCTCCGCTTGTTGTGTATGGGAGTCTCAAGACTCTCCTAGGTAAGACATACCTGCTTCATTCAGGAGCTCACATATCCTACTCTTGCTTGCTTGTGATTTGGCTTTACATTATATAGGTGTATGCTCTCTGCACGCTAGTTTGCCTAGGGCTTGCATAATTAGATAAAGTCTTTTTCATTTTTTGAGTCATTGTGGATTCGGGTGCAACACTTCACCATTCTCATCGTTTAGCAGGAATTACGCCTTCTACGTCTCCTCCTCCTTTGGGAGAGAGAAACAAATAGTCTGGGTGGACTACTTCTCACATTGATTCACACACGATGGGAGATCTCGAGGATGAGATTCCTGAGATGTCTTCTCCACCTCACGAGGTTGGGGATGTAGATTCTACTCTTGTATATGATCCTTCACTAGATATAACTTCACATTCTGGTTATGATCCCTCATTCACAGGTCGTTGGTATTGGTTACCAGGTGACAAGACTCATCATGAACCCACAAGCACTAGTTATATTCGTTATGGAATACCTGATATCCCTACACACGATCCCGCACATCCTGCCAAGTCAGATATTGAACCTAGCACTACGCCTGGGGGCTCTCCTATTCTTTTCCTTACGGAAATATTTGGGAGCACTAGTCACATTGCACCTTCCATCCCGGTGGTGGAGGCTACCTCACATGTCCGTCCTAGACCTAGTGTTAGTAGTCATATACGGATACTGGAACTGAGACGAGTGACCATAGGGAACACTTCTTACATCTCTTCACATGTCCCTTCGTCCTCAAATCCTACTCCTTTGAATGAATTTTTGGCAACCCTTCCTCCCCCTCATTCATGTGGTCCTTCGGGTTGGAATGTTGCTACTAGTCATGTTCGTACTATGACTGCTCACACGGTAGTATCTCAGAGTCAAGTACCTCCTGTTGTCTCGAGAGGTCATATTATTGTTTCTGGATCGTCTTACGGTCCATCACAAGGAGTTCCCCATATACCTAACTATGGAGCTTCTCATGGGACATCCCATGGAGCTTCTCATGGACAACCTTATGGACCGCAGTATGGACAAAACTATCAACCCTATGGGTACGGGTATCAACAACCCGCTTACTCGTCTAATTATGGCTTTGTAGCACTGCCTAGTCAAGGTACACCACATCATATTACTTCCATGCAACCCTACATGGGTCAAACGGGAGGAGGATATTATGGCCATGGCCATGGTATTTACAGTAATCAGCCTTATATGAACCAAAATTATCAGGGAGCATGGCATAGACCGGCTCAACCTAGGCTCCCTTTCCTCACAACATTAAACTTACCTAACCTATTGAGACTCATGAACGATTCGGTATCTCATGAACCGACTTGGCCGGCTGTCCCCAACAAGCTTCCCTCGGAAATTCCCAAGTTCGAGGGAAAAGCAGGAGAAGATCCTAGTGAACATGTCACTACTTTTCACCTTTGGTGCTCTTCCAATTCCTTACATGATGACTCAATACATTTAAGGCTATTTCAACGCACCTTCACCAGGCCTGCAACGAAATGGTATATAGAGTTACCGAAGGGGGAATTCATTTTGTTCTATGACCTTGCTATGGATTTTCTCAGTCACTTCCAGCTACCCGTGCGTTATGACGTTGGTACAAAACTCTTGTTGACATTTCGACAAGATAAAGCCACACATATCTCGGACCATATCCAAGAGTGGCGCAGACGGAAGAGGTTGATTAAAGCCTTCATACCACCGGAATTTATCCTTGAATGGTTCCTCAAATCGTTGCTTGAAGGATAACCACCTCACTCACGTGTGCCCTCGTATGGAAGACGCCTCGAGGTCCATAGCACAGGGCCCAACTGTGTTGACTAATCCTTTACCCCATAATCAAAATATGAACTCAAGAACCCATGATCCTCATTATGCATCGGGTGGAGATCAAAATCCGTCGGAAGCCAATACTAGTCATGGTTGCATCAACATGGTGCATGCTAATAAGGTTGTGACTCATGCAAAAGACTATGGTTCGTCACAACCGGACCTTGGAAAAGAACCCGCTCCACTCGAGAGCCCTTTGTGTATTGAAAACCCTATGGATAAACCTAATATTGCACCTCGCATTCCTAAGGGAGTCCTAAATCGTTCGGGGCACAATCCTAATGCCCAAGCCACCCAGAACTATTCTGTTGTCGAGGATTTGGGCCAAACTCCTTGTGCGATGTCTGCGCTTGAAGTAATTTAGAGTTGTCCTTCTCAAAGGAAAGCTTTGCTTTCTGCTCTTGGCCGGGTTAATGATGATAGCTCTTCTTTCGTCATCAAATTTGAAACCATGGGACTACAGCCTCGCTTTCCTTACTACATGTCTCTCTTGATTCATGTAGAGTGTCTTAACATGACAATCAAATGCATTGTGATCGATGAAGGCGCTCCTACTTCTGTGATGTCTTTGTCGTTCTGGAAGGGTTTGGGTTCTCCTGAGTTGTCTCAATCCGCTAACATGTTGAGTGCCTTTGATGGTAGATCGTTTTAGCCGCATGGAATTCTTACTTCTCTTAAGGTCTGTTTGGGAGGGAAGACCGTTGCGATCGAGGTCGAGGTGGTTGATGCACCCCTTGATTACAATCTTTTACTGGGTCAGAATTGGATGTATAGTATGCAAGCCGTAGCCTATTCTCTATTTCGAGTAGTATGCTTTCCATTTAATGGGAAGATTGTTGCGATTGATCAGACATCATTCAAAAATTCGAGTGTTAATGCATCATCGGGAGTTTCTATCCCAATTATCGATCATTCTCAGCTAACAACTGGGAGTGTGGGTGTAGGTATGTATCCATCCCTTATGGGCACCTTTAGTTGTCCTGTGCTCATTCTTATGATCGGATCTAGTTTCAATGGGGCTTCATCTTCATTGAATTTGGTGTCTTTTCGTACTACCCATATGGAAGATCCTTGGATTCTTCCTTCACCAAGTCCTTCGAATAGACTTGTCGAAACGGATGTGCAATTGCCTGCAGCAATGATAGCATATCAAGCGAATCTTGATTGTGTTGCAGAGCCTAGTCCTTTGTCTTTGCAGATGAAGGAGGATGACCCATATGTGCTGCCTGCATGGGCAGTTGAGTCCTCTCACACACATGATTTCCTTGATGATGTTTTTCCATCAGATGAAGCCATTATTGAGGCCATGTCTGGGGTTGAGCCACCTTGGGAAGAGTTACATCATAGATCCTATTTTCTTCCTGAGCTTGACCATTTGGAGCGTGAGGGCTATAGGGTGATTCTTAGAGAGAATATTGGTAGTCCCGTGGTTCCATTGAGATCTCCTGGTCAGATGGCTGATGGGAACATGGCGAATATATCACCTACTATTCCTATCAATATCTCTCGCAATCCTGAAAAAATTGAGAATATCTACATTGGGGCAGACTGTTCCCCTGATGAGATTAAGGAGTATATTGAGCTGTTCAAAGAGTTTCGTGGCATCTTTTCTTGGTTATACGAGGAAATGCCAGGTATCGACCTTCGTATTGTTGAACATGAAATTAAGACCTATCTAAATGCGAAGCCCGTTCGACAATGTTTGTGTGCGGTGAATCCTAGAAAAGAACCCGCTATTAAGGCTGAGATAGAGAAGCTGTTAAAAACCGGTTTTATCTATCCCATTCCCTTGATGGAGTGCGTTTAAACCCCGTTCCAGTGGATAAGAAGCAGGGAGTGATCCATATATACACTGATTTCCGTGATTTAAATCGTGCGTGTCCTAAGGATAATTTTTCCACACCATTTATTGATCAAATTTTGGATGAGTGTGTGGGAAGCGAGGTATTTTCCTTCATGGACGGCTTTTCTGGATATAATCAGATTTAGATCAAACTCAAGGATCAACACAAAACTGCATTTATTTGTCCTTCGGGTACGTTTGCATATCGAAAGATTCCTTTCGGTCTTAAAAACGCCGGAGCCACATTTCAGCGGGATATGACCTTGATTTTTCACGATCTCAAATCAATTATTGAAGTCTTTTTGGATGACCTTGCTACTCATTCTTGGATGAGAGTGCGTCATCCATACCATTTGAGATTAGTATTCGAAAGATGCCACCATTACTTGGTTAGGTTAAATCCTCATAAGTGCATCTTTTGCATGAAGTCTGGTCGCTTGCTCGGGTTCATTATTTCCAAGGAGGGTATAAGACTTGATCCCTTAATGGTTGAGGCAATACTTCAATTGTCTCCCTCGCGCAATATTAGACATCTTCAATGTTTGCAAGGCATGGAAAATTTCTTATGGAGATTCGTGGTTAACTTTGCCAATTCGACTAAAGGCTTTATGCGTCAAGTTTAAAGAAGGACACTACCTTTTGCTGGGATGAGCTATCCCAGGAGTCCTTTGATGCTCTTAAGCGAGCCTTAGCATCGGCCCCTGTGCTTAGTCCACCCGACTATAGACATGCTTTTTTTATTTATGTGGTCGTGTCCATGGAGACGATTGGTATGGTTTTGGTTCAAGAGGATGAGGAGCTCCATGAGCATGTCATATATTATTTGAGCCGGAACCTTATAGATGCGGAAATCCATTATTCCCATGTGGAGAAACTTGCCTTAGCCACCGTTCATGCGGTTCAGAGGTTGAGACATTACATTCTCCTTCACCAGACCTTGTTGGTAGTTCATGTCAATAAATTTCAAATCATCCTCACTAGAAGGATGATCAGGGGAAAGTATAATAAGTGGATTGTTATTTTGCAAGAATTCGATCTTGAATTTGTTTCGATGAAATCAAAGAAATCGTTAATTTTTGTGGAGCTCATTTCTGATTTTCCAAGTGTGGAGGAGGAGGAGGTTTATGAGGATACATTTGTTGATGAACATATTTTCCTTATCTCAGCTTTGGATCCATGGTATGGGGATATCATCATATATTTGCAAACGTTGAAGGTCCCTACTCACCTTTCACGGGATGAGCGATGACGATTACGTCACGTGTCTAAGAACTACCTTATAGTGGATAACACTTTGTACCGCCATGGGGTAGATTCCATTTTACATCATTGTTTAACCCATGATGAGGCTGAGGTTGTGCTGAATGATTGCCATGGAGGGGCATGTGGTGTTCATTTATCTGGGCTTTCTACAGCCCAAAAAATCTTGAGAGCAGGATATTTTTGGCCGTTGATCTTCAAAGATTGTGTCAATGCGGTCAAGAAGTGTCACCCTTCCCAGGTGTTTGCATGCAATATGCGTTCACATCCTACCCCATTACATTCGATTATCACCGCCAGTACCTTCACTAAGTGGGGGCTTGACTTCATGGATTGCAACCCAGCTTTGGCTGGGGGGCATCATCACATTATAGTGGCTGTTGATTATTTCATGAAATGGGCTGAGGCTATGCCCACGGTTAAATCAGATAGTGAGACAACCACACATTTCATATTCAACAAGATTATTACTTGGTTCGGCATTCCGAAAGAGCTTGTCACTGACCATGGTAGGCAATTTCAGAATAGAATGATGGAAGAGTTGGCCTCGAAGTTAGAGTATAACTAGGAGCACTCCTCTTCTTATTACCCTCAGGAAAATGGACAGGTTGAAGCAGTGAACAAATCACTTAAGTCCATTCTCCAACAAACCATTGCACAAAGCAAGACGAATTGGCATATCATGTTATATCCTGCTTTGTGGGCCTATAGGACTGCGGTTAAGACTGTCACCGGTTTTTCTCCATATCAGCTCGTACATGAAGTGGAGTCTGTCTTGTCGGTTGAATGCAAAATCCCTTTGTTGAAGCTAGCTATAGAGATTTTACCAGACACTTCCACATTGGAGGAACATTTGGTCCACTTAGAGCAGCTTGATGAGCATCGCCGAGATGCCTTAGTGGCTCTAGAAGTAAATAAGCGTCGTGTTAAGGTCCAATATGATAAGTCTGTTCATCCAAGGAGGTTTAGTGAAGGTGATTTGGTCCTTTTATGGGATCAAGCTAAAGAACCCTTGGGGGCAGGGAAGTTTAATCCCATGTGGCATGGTCCTTACGTATTCAAACGTGTGTTAGAGAAGGGCACCTATGAGCTAGTGGATTATGAAGGGGCAGCCTTGGCGAAGCCTAGAAATGGGCTCTATCTTAAAAAATGCTATGCATGATCTTCAACCAAGGCTGATTATTGTATATTATTGTACAAATTTTTGCATAGTTAGGTTTTCTTATGGTGATCGGGTTTGTTGATTAACTTTCATTTCTTATGACATATGTCAATGGAGTCTTCCGCTTACATAGGATTCGCTGATGGTTCTAGCTGCCACACTCAAAACTCAGCTTCTGTTGCTTAGGTGATCTATACTCCTACGGATCAAGTACTGTCTTCAGGAGGCGTATGTTTATGGCCTTCTTCAAACAATGTTGCTGAGTATAGTGTCATTATCGAGTTATTGCGGGATTCCATTTCACATGGTGTTCTCTCTCTTGGGGTACATCTTGATTCGCAGTTAGTGGTTTCACAGCTTAATGGATTGTATCGTATTAGGGATCCGACATTATTACGAACATTCTTACGTGTGAGATTTCTAGAATGGAAATTTGAGAACATAAAATACATACATGTTTCAAGAATTTTTTAATCAAGTTGTTGAATCATATGCTAACTATGTGTTAGATTGGCATTTGTTTCATAGACCATAAGCATATCACAAACATACATTTTTACACACATGTAAATAAATAAAATCGATCATCATAAAAGTTTTTCATTAAACATCCAAAATGTGACATCATAATACATGAGTGTCATAATACAAAAATGGGGCTTTCGAGCCACCAAAATATAATACACGGTAGTACAAAAATGAATCACTCTCAGGTCTCTAAGATTTTGGAGGAGGAGGGGGGTTCTGATCGTGGTAGCACACCATGGCTCTAGCTAGTCGTCAGAATAACTAAACCCATGCCTATGGTACACCAACCACTTGGCATTGCATGGACTCAGGAAAGTCCTCGACTTGCACCATGGGTGCCCTGTGTGTCAAGCATACAAAGTTTGTGTGGATGCTTTGGAGCGTCCGCTCCACATCCACACCCATGATGTCATATCCTCTTCCCCTCCGTCTATCATGAGAGAAACCATCAGGACGCCGTGGTCCAACATCTGCATACACATGATAGATTGTCACTATGTGTCGTGACACCAAAACATGTCTTTTGAGTCAATATATCAAAAAACACAAAAAAATAATAATTCAAAAAACTTTAAAAAAAGGGTTTGGGATTCGGTACCTATATCACCGCATATTTCTCTTGGTGGTAGGGGCATGTCCATATCTCCTTGGAAATCTATCCCTGCATAGGGATAGTCATCGATGGCAACGATCTGTTGCCGCCCCCATGGAAAGAAGTCAGCTGGGTAGGGATTAGACACCCTACCTCTGCCCAGTCTGCGCATAGCATCTTCCCAACGTCATTGGACCGTATCTTGAACCCTGTGTGGAGGAACGTCAACTCTAGGGATTATCCCTGGTACACGCTCAAATAAGAACATGCTCAGTATGCTGCCGAAATCGAATTTTCTCACCCTGCCCATCTTGCAGTCACTGAGCTTCTGCTTCATGTTACTCAACAACGTAGTGCTCTAGTCATACACTATGGGTTTCATACACTCCACCGCATAGAACATCAATGTCCGCGATGCCTGGTGGAGTGAAGCTAGACCAGCTATCTTGCCAAGTGCCAATAGTATGGCCTTCAATCCGAGTACCTGGATGGAGTTTGTCAGGATTTGACTCCCAACCTTTTTCGTGTCCAAAAAACAGTATACTGCAATATACTCATCAATGGTGAGGCCACCTCCAGGCCCACGAGAGCATAGGTTCACCACCTCTCCCTGTCGAGACAATCCAGTAATGAAATATATGTCCTCCAACTCTATAGTGAGGGACATCTCATCGATATGAAAAGACTCCGAGTCTGGATCCTAGTAGTCTACTAGCATCTGTAGGAGTCTTGGTTTGGCCCTCAGGCTGCCAAGACACCAAAACTTATATAGCCCACATGCATGTAGAGCTTGTTGAGCCATTAAATCACCCCGAACAACCTCTTCTACATCTCCATACTCTCTCTCCCTCCATTCTAGAACCATCGTGCACATTAAAAGTAGTTTTTGGTCATTTTTGACCTTAAAAAACCTTGTGCGCGGCCGCATATGCGACTATTTGCAAAACAGTCGTGTATGTATGCAGTTTTGCGAGGTTTTTTTGTGTATAGCCATCCTTATACGCAGAAAGAGCCCCGATATCCGCGTGGGCCGAAATGACCATTTTAGACTGGCCTAAAAATCAAAATTGACCATGGAAATTGAAAAAATTTGCATGAAAATGGAAGAGGAGGACATGAGAAATTACCTGGAACAAATGGTGCCGAATTTCTCCAGATGAAGCTCTCAGAATTTGCGTTGGAAGTTTTGAGCTCAAATGGGTAAAAATTTCAAATGATATGGAATTTTTGAATTTTTTACTATTTATAGAAATTTTTTGAAAATTTTGGAATTTTTTACCCCCTTTCTATAGTTTTGAACCGTTTCTGACCATTTTGGACTAATTTGATGATGTAGGAGTCCATTCTGAGCGTCGTTTTGACCGTGGTGTTGACCCATTCATGTCTATTTTAGGTATTATGTCTAAACTAGCATATAGGATAGATTTCACATCCATTTGCACTTTGCATAACCTTATGACCATTTCATTATAACCGTAGGTATGAACCCATTCTATTTTATCACGGAACCTTCTTGTTGTTTTAGAAATGACATGATGTGAATGGTAGAGCTTGACCATACATGGGTGCCCTAGTTAGCTCCTTTTTTGCATTTGGTGCCCATGCCGACATTTTTCCTTTAGGGTGTGGGAGTCCTTTGTATAGTATCACCATGACTTTGAGCAAGAGCCTCATAATCCTCTTGATATTTTTGCTGGCCTTTTCCCCCCAAGACTCCCTTATGTCAAGTTGTAATTGCATTATCTTGAGTTTTTCCTGCCTCATTGAGCCTTATGCAGGCTTCCCTGACTTTGATTATCAGCTATATAGCTCGAGCTTGTCTGATGTCTAGCCACGCAGAGCCATTTTATATATCCTTTGTAGCTTGATTCCCCATTTTACTAAGAGGGGACTTTCCCCTGAGTGTCATTATCCTACACATGTGTCCTTGCATTGAGCATAGGTATGTTCTGTTGCTTGGAACTAGTTTGTTTGTCCATTGACACTCGGCTCCTCCTAGTCTGTAACTATAAAGCACTTTTATTCTTTTTCAAGTTTTTCAAAATATTTGAAAAATTCCAAAAAAAAAAACCAAAAAGCTGAACAAGAAAAGATGTTATCTTTGGCAGTAGTCAAGTTGTGTCACCTTCGAACAGAGCACTGTATATCACATCCATTGGTTGGGTTAATAGTTTGACTTTAGCACCTATACTTGTTTGTCTAAGTTTATCTCCATCGACTGGTTAAGCTTCTAGTCCCTATGGAGCCTCTGTCGATGCCTCCCGTGTCGCAGAGATGTACCAGTTTTGTATATCGAGTCTATGCTACCTACATTAAGTTACCATTCACCTTTATGCTCTTGTTCAAAGGAATTTGAAACCTGAGTCGGGCATTCCTCAGTTCTCTTGACTTTGCATCTCGGCCATTCCCGGTACTGATACTGGTTTGTGCACATTATGATTGAGTCCTTCCACATTATACAGCTTTGCTGAGTACCTCATGTTGGACGATGAGGGATGCATTAATGCCCTCCTTCCAGCGGATTTCATCCCATCGACTTCAGATCATTTATTCTGGGATAGGAATATAGAGTCATTTTGAGTGCCTTGAGACTTGCAGTCATCAGTGGCAGGTTCTCTTGCCATTGACAGTTTTGGGAATACATCAATGTCCCCTGATTGATGGATCCTTTCAAGTGTTCAACCTCAACACATTTATTTGCACTTGTTAGTTTGCACTCTAGTACCTTGATTCTCATTTTCATTATTTGTGGGTGATATCGCATCTGTTAACGGTATACATCAATAACCAGTAATCAGAAAATGGACTACTATGTTCGACCTCGACACCTCTATTCACATATTAGGACAAGTACTCGTAGCGGATTGTGTAGAAGACCTTCCAGATTGGTGGCATTTCATATATGCTACCTCCTTAATCGTGCCAGTGTTCATGAGATTTCAGCTCTCGTGACTTGATTCTAGTGTATGTTAGATATCTTCAGCCATTATGGAGATCTTGATCCGTTGTATATCTTCAGCTTTCATGGAGATCATGATCCTTTGTATATCTTCATCATGGAGATTCTTATCTATCTATATTGTACGTGGTGATGACCACACATGCCATATTTTGTATCATGGCTATTCATGGCCGTTGTACTCTTATGTATCCGGGACTGCTATATGTACTTGCAGTTATGTGCAGAGTTTGATTATTGTATTATACTATTGGATGGCTGGTTCTTCCATCTGGTTCTTCATCACTCCACTTCTGGGATGGAATTATAATGTATTTCAGCCATCGTATCACCCCTCTAACCTCACACATTAGGGGGCATCTGTTACAACTAACTTTACCACACATGGTGGATCACACCTTTATGGCCTTCCCTATCCCTCTGCATACTCTTTAGACCCCATGGACCATTTTTGTACCTTTAATGTTTCTAGGATCATCCATGAAAACATGCATTATTTTCCATATGCAACTTTTAAACCTATTCTCATGTATGTACGCGGATATGACCCTAAAACCTGCGTACATAAGGATGTGTGCAAAAGGCCAAATAGTTTTGGAGTTTTCCTTGATGTGGATCCGATTCACTTGTCTCTTGTCCTTACATTTTCCTTGAGATCACATGGATTTGACCTTCCATTACCCCATTGAAGCACTATATAAGGAACCCTTTGGATATATTGAAAGGGGAGGAATTGAAGAGCAAGAAAACTATAGTACATTGTTGCCGGAGCTTATACTTGAGTCTGCATCCCTTTGTCCCTTGGATCACTTTGTGTTCTTCCCAAGCTTTCCTTTGCTTGTGAGCTTGCTATTGAGAGATGGAGGATTGAAGTGGTGGAGGCCCAGGTGGAGGACTCAGTTTCTCCGATTCACAGACGTGTTGAAAAAGGTTTTCACTATTGTAATCTATGTTTTATATTAATAGAAATATCTTTTCCTATCCAATAATGTGTATTTAAATGAGTATTGAATCTGTGGATGCTTTTAAATGCTTATATGTTAATGATTATATATGCTAGAGTAGGTCTAACCTCATCATATAGAATTCTTGTCTTGTTTGCTGAATGTTGAGAGACAAAATTGCTAATACAAGCGAGAGTGGAAAAGCTCAATAGGGATCTACATCAACCGTTCGGAATAAGGTATATTTTGAGATCCTTTAGTGTTAGATATTTGGTTTCTCTTGCATATGGGAAATGATTGATTTCTGTGGGTACCCTATCTGTTGTGGTACCCCAATCCATAGAAAGTTTTCTCCATAACACCATGCTCGTAACAATGTCAAAAGAATAAATAATGGGATCAAGGCTCAAAAAATGGGAGCTGATCAATACATATACAAATAATTATACATAATGGTGGCTTCAAGGGGAGGCTGAATACAGTGTTGATCTGAAGAACTGATACATAGGAATAGTGGCATTCTCATCGAATACAATATCATCACAACTAATGCTCTGCTGAATCTAGAGATGTACATATATATGGACTCAAATTAATGAGAGTCAGAATATATGTGGTACAATATGTAGCATCAAGTACTAGAGATACACGGAAGCATGAAACTAGGAGCTTCCGAACACTGTCACCAATGCAACCCAGAAATCACAAGGGACATGAGATTGTATATGTCCCATAGATATACTCACCAATGTTCTAGAGTCAGGTGACAACTGGGGTCTTTGAAAAAATAATGAATGGACCAATACCTTGTATGAATCTCAACGATGCGATGATGTAGCTGCAGTCGAGCACGTGAGACACAACCGTCCCGAGAGGCACTAATGAATCCTCTCAAGTGGTCCAATGAACTCATCAATGAGGTGGATGAAACCAGGATACATAGAACTCTGGGTCTATCCTCTAGAATATTTGTGTTGACGTTGATAGAGGAAGACCTACAACTAATCAAGGCAATGATGTGTCCTTGAATAGAAGCGCGAGGGGGATAACCAAAGATGTGGAATCAATCAAGGGACTGACACACTGAATGGGGGAACAAGGGTAGGGGAATACAAGGGACTCAGACTTCCTTTGTTCAGAGTATGGCGACAGGGATAACATGGAAGCAAATGAGACTGAATCATGGCAGAGGGATCATAGCTGTAATACCAGGAAGATAATTACAATGGGAAATACTGAGGGAGGTAACTGGAGAAGGACTACTCAAGGGATCCAAGGAAGACGTATTGCAAAATACTCTGAACAAAGGCAACCCAATGGGGCAAAGCTGCCAAAATGTGATATCATATGTGGTGGTGCCAAAGGACACCATTTGGGCCTTATTCATAGTTTAAGAAACATGAAGAAGGTATAGAAGTAAGCTCAATATGACACAATCTCGTGGATTTTTAGCGAGCCCAAGAAAGTAAATGCTTGATGGTGTTTTCATTTTTAGAGAGTCTGAAAATAGGAAGAATACTCCAGTGTGGTCTCTTTTTTGTTAATAGTCTCCTAAGCTTGAAAACAAATAAAAGTATACAAAGGAGGAGAGCTCTCCCAACCTTTGGGGAAGGGATATTTCTTTACCGTTGGTAGTCCAACCAGGACAGAAAAGGTTAAACCTATATTGACTGGACGGTTGTTCCGATACTTTTACGAGCATGAACAAAACCAAGTTTGCTCGGAAATATTTTCTTGATGATAAGGATAGAAAAGAGCTTAAAGAAAACCCATAATGGGATTTTTTCGTAAAGTATGTTCCCAATGTCTGAGAAAGCATAAAAGTATACAAAGGGAAACGTTCCTAGATGGAAGGTGCTAGGGTGATCCTTTTCTTATAATAGTCTAGGTGATCCGAAAAAGGAAATAAATGAGGCCACATGGACGCCCTTTCAAATACTTTAACAAGTGTGAAAGGAAGCAAACGTGCTCGACAATCTTTTTATTCTTTTAGGAGTCATAAAAGAGCTAAAGAGAAACTCTGTAATGGTCAATCATGCAAGGGGGAAGCGTTCGATATATGGAAAGAGGTTATGTTATGAACATGGCTGAGAGGAATAAATGCAGAACACCGATGGGGCCCCCTTGCGGTATGATGGATGTCGGTAAAATATGACCAACTGTGCAGTATGGATGGAGCAGATGGCTTGTGAATATGCCAATACAAACAATGGGTGATTCACATAATGGCACATAGATTGATGAGACTTCCAGGAAATGGGCTGAAAAATCATAGTGAGAGCATGAGATGAGGTTCTTGTCAAAAGACAGACAACGGAAAACTGAACCTTGTGGTGTGAACAACGTCTCAAATGGACTCTAGATGAATCTGTGGCGTACAGAAGAAAAAATCGACCAAATGGAGGCCTATAGGTATGGAGCTAGCTCAACGTACAAGGTGATATTTGTGTGGTGGCACACAAATCCAGGTGAATCCGAGAAATGGCTCGAAGAAAGTAGGGAGGGAGTCGATCTAGTATAGGTCATCTCTTCACCTGGGACCTTTTTGTACAGTGGTGACAGCTTCCTATCCTCATAGAGGATCATCCATATGTGGGCATGGACTATGTAATAACCCAAAAATTCATAAAAATTTAAAATTTTTCATGTAATTCAGGGATGTCATTTCCAATGAACCAATAATTGTTAGCAGTTACTCAAACAGTAATATTTAACAATGAACATTATATTTCTTTAATTTTATATAATTTAATAGTTTATCTTAAAGTACTATGTTAGGGATGTTAAACACATCAATTTATGTTTTATAAGGAAAGAAAGGAAACTACATCTTAATCTGATGCTTAGTGTGTTATTACTTTCTTTTGTCAACTAGGAAAGAATATTAGATGAGATCGGGGCTTACTTAGATTATAGCTAACGCAGTGGAGTGATGCTTCTTTTAGAGGTTCTAAACAGGTAAGCAATTTTGTTACCGGTAAAATTTCGAGATCGAGAATAATACTCAACTAGCATAGGCTAAAATGCTAGTAAAAATGTTTGTTTGCAGCTTGACCCCGTAAAAGGTATTGTTGGTATTTCTAAAGTTATTAAACTACATAAATGATTGTAATAACACTATTGTGAAAGAATGGGTTTAGTGCAGTTAAGTTTACCACCACGGTACTTGATCTATTAATCTTCCTTGTAATTTTAGTTATAGACTTATATTTCATTTTGAGATGGTATATACTAAGGATAGTTATATTTTTGTGATTAAAACATAGTGGTCTAAGAAGTCTATAAATGAGAAGATATGTTAAACATACTTGCAACCATAATTTCATATTTGTCGTTAGTGATTGGAATATGTTACCGTTCATATCTATTTGAGTTCCTTCTAAACTTTAAACATTTTAAGTTAGTGATCCTTCTAAATCCTGTATTATCACTTACTTTTCTTGTATATAAAACTTTGTTTTATTGAGATTTCAATTACAATGAGTATTTTGTAATTTCTAAATGTATTATTATACTATTCGCAACTCCAAGATTCTTATGATTAGGTATTTCCATGTAACTGGTTTATCTTCCTTTTATTTGTATACTACTACTGTCAATAGTAGGAATTAATTAAAATGAGGGACTCTTATATATGCTAAGGATATAGTTGAACTATGCATAAAACCCTAGTGTAAAAGAACACCTAACACACAGTCTTTGATTATTGAAACAAGAAATCAAACAAGGTTAAAGATACTTATGCAATGATTTTATAAGGTTTGACTTGTAACCCTAATGATTATGCAAGATTTAAAATGAGCCTCTCAAACTATAGCCCGATACCCATAATTTGCAAATGATTTTTGGAGGACACATGGATGGTGGTTGATGATTAGGTTTTGTGTTGACTTTGGAGGTGAGATAAGGTTTGTCTTAACCCTAAAATTGCATTTTCTTGGTCTTGGTTGTGGAGTGGTCGAGCTGTGAGCTCGTGGCCTCCAGGCTTGTCGCCAGTCCTTCTATTGTTTTCACACAGGCTTCGTGAGCCATATCGAGCTCCTCTGCATAATTGTTTTTCATGCTCTGGCATAGAAGAAACGAGCGTGAAGATTATTGTTGTTGTGAGGTTATTTTGACTATGTAAAGAGTAATGAGGGTTTGGGATGTATTCGCCTTCATTTTACTGTAAGAGTTGGAACTCTGTGTTTGTACAGAGTGCCATGGGGGTTGTTCACCGTGTGAGTTGAGTTCTTGTTTAGTGTTCATTTCTTCCATGAGGGTTTGGTCTTTACCTCACCATGGCCTGAGAATTCACCTTTGAATACTGTACACTGTATTTTCATGTTGGCAGGGATCCATTTCATCTTTTGAAGCTCACGAGGGAGGCTAGGGTGAGACTGCAACATCCAGCAACTGTGCCATGCCCTTGGTAAGAATTACGTCTGGTTTTACAACTCTGCATAAGTATAATTTTATTTTATTTATGGAATTATGTATTAACCTTCATCTTATTTTGATTTTGTTTGTGCAGGCTCTTTCATGGTGGATCGAAATACTTTTAACTCCATCAACAGAGCTTTCGTGAAGGAATTAAAACCGGTAAGTCTCGGTTTCACCTGGGTTTCGCCTACACAAGTTGTAAGGTGGATTTTGATGGCACTACCGTGTTTTGTGGTTGTTGCTTTGACCGTGGTAATTTGTTGCTCTGTTTGTTCTTTTTAATTTCTATTTTTAAAAGCCCTAGTGGCTGTTTGTAATGTTGATGTAATTGTAACTTCAAAATGTATTCACTTGTATTTCTTATCTATTGTAACCCGATGTTTATTCCGGGATGTACTTATGTCATGTCATGCCTCGATGTTTTGATTGGGAAGATATATAATGTAAACAAGTCATGTCAAGTCATTGTGGGTAACCCTCCTATTGTCTAAGGGTTAAAGTCCCCGCAGTTTCAGGGCACTAGGATTATTAGACTCTCCTAGAGAGGTCAGCCCTAGTAGGGTTTTAGTCATGTCGAGATTAGTATAAATAGAAAGATGGAATCTCTATTTAGTACACATCACATACACACTCAAGTGTAGTGCATAGTTGAGGAAGGAGAAGACACTAGGGCTAGATAAGAAGAAGGTTACTGCTGTCAGAAAATCACTTACTTTTTTGGGTTTTACTATTTTGGTGTTGATTCTATCTCTATTTTGGAAGTTGCGGGGTTTTCTCCATTTATGGTTTCCCCGAGGAAAAACACTATGTTCATTGTCTCGTGTTTGATTGTTGTACTTGTTATTCTCTCAGTTAAAGATCCTAATAATGCCAGCTTAATGTTGAAAAACTAACATGGTATCAGAGCTAACCTGAGGAGAAGACACTGTGCAGCTACGGGAACTAGGGATTCATATTTTGTGGATCTCTCTCCATAGATTTTCAGAAAACGTAGGGTGGAATAACTCTCCTCCCTAGGGCGCATCTTTCTGTCAAAGAAGAATCCAATTCTGAGGTTTTTCAGTTTTGGACCCGACACTACTGCCGGAAATTAGGGCTTTTCATAGAAGAGGAATTTTTCAGTGAGCCCAGGCCTGAATTGATCTGCTCCCTAAAATCGAAGTTAGGGATAAAATTCAAAGCAATTGGTTGGACAGAACTCTAGAAAAGCAAAACCCTATTTTGCTCCTGAACCAGCTCTGCAGGATTTTCAGCTCCAAACCCAGATTTGACATCTTGACCTGATAAGATCTAAATCTTTTATCTTTCCATTTGAGGTTCTCAGTTAAGATGTCTCATCATATCAAGCTTGATGGAAAGCTTGAGGGAGCTGATAACTTCCGAGCTTGGAAGTATAGGATCTCCCTGGTCCTGGAAGAGAATGAGTTGTACTCTTACATCCATGAGGAGATTCCAGTTTCAGAGGGAGATGAGGAAAAGGCCTTACATAAGAAGAAGTTGGTTATGGAAAAGAGAATCATTGCTGATTCTATCAAGGATCATCTCATACCACAGGTGTCCTCTCTCAAGACACCTAAAGCTATGTTTGATGCCCTAACCAAATTGTTTGAAGGGGAGAACATAAACCGAAAAATGACTTTGAGAAAACAACTGAAGAATGTGAAGATTCAGAATGCAGAAACTGTCAAAACCCCAAATTTTCATAAAAATTTAAAATTTTGAAAATACATAAAATGCTGAGAATGTGGTCTGCTAACAGCTAACAGTTATCTATAAAAGAAATGGTTACCAGATTAGTTAATACATAATCTTAATTAAGTAACTTAGCATTCTACTTTTTAATTCAAGGTTAGGTTTTAACTTGTGCAATAATTCCTCTTTCAGTTTACTGATGAGTTTTAATTTGCAACAAGTAGGTGGAACTGTCTTGGATTCTGGGGCTTACTTAGCTTTTAAGCTAATGCAGAAAGCTTACTTGTCCTTACATTTTTACAGGTATGAATGATCGAGTAACGCCTTTAATTCCATAAAGAATTCAACTATATTTCTATTTGCAAAATAAAAGGCTCAGTAAATAAACTTTTACATATCTCTCTACTTCTATGAGGTAAAAAAAGTAGTTTGTTTCTTTCAATTATTTTTGTCAACGATATATATATATATATATATAAGAGTTTCTTTCTTATATGTAAATAGCGACAATATTTATTCTCCCTGGTTCACTACTTGTGATCTTTGTCGTAAGTTAATTTCACCTAGAGTGTATAACTTGTAATGCTGTAATGATTGTTCTAACATTATTATACATTATCAACTTATAATATTAGTATAAGCAACTGCTTGTTATTCATCTTCTGTAATGAAGATTGCTGCTTATAAGGTTCTAAACATTACAGTAAAATACAAAGTCCTAAGGACTTAGGGTCTAGTGGGGTGGTTCCACTCCAGTTTCTTATTTTATTTTTATAATACTTCTTTTGGATTAAGCCTCTGACCACAATACTTAACTTATGTCAATTATTCAAGAGAGATTGCTTTATTACCTCATGCAAGTACTATATAGTTCTAAAAGATTATGTTACTAATAAAAAACATGGAGAAGCTAATAGTACTTGTCATGGTTGGTAAATATCCAAATGTTATTAAACTTTGTTGATCTGAGCTATGTAAAGGATTCATAGCCATCATCCGAGTATTTTCCACCCATTGATCTATAATTTCTATGATACTCAACAATACACACATAAACTATCTTGTTTATAAAACATCCATGTTTACTAGTAATTTTGGTTAGGGACATATAAGGTTTATAAAGTTCGCGATCCTAATTAAAACTATGTTCTATAACATTATCAAGTCACAACATAAATGTTGGTGACAATATTATTAGCTATGCAAAGTCTGTTAGAAATAATTTATCATCATAGTTTGGCTAGGTGATGTAATAGCCTTTTTATTAGCATCTCCCAAGTATCCTAAGATTTTCTTCATAAACTCAAATACGATAGCACAAGGCTTATCGACGTTTGTAGCTATACTATTTATGCTATGACTAAATGGATTTTCCATTAGTGAAGAACTAAATCTTTTATGCATAAATATACTTTGGGTAAGAATATTGATTATTATATTGCATCGATTTCATAATTAACAAAAATCTTAATGTGATTAAATATATAGTTATAAAGTTCATAAACTAAAGTTCCAAGCATAAAATAATTTGGGTAAGAATAAAGGTTATAGGGTTGCATCACTATCTTGGTCAACGAAAGGCTTAATATGAAAATCATATCAAAAATTTTACAAGATAACTTATTAAGGACAGTGATGAACGTTAGTCCACTCCATCGATGGTATTATAGGTAGAGTTATGTATGAAAACAAGTCTTTGAATTCACCTTCGTCCCAAACCATACAATGACTATACTATAATATTCGCAAATGATTTGAAGGTTCATCGTTTAAGTCATGCAACCGTAGGTTGACTCCATGATAGTGTGGAAACTTTGTATATGATTAAAGTGTTTATATGATTGTGTATCAAATTATGTTTGAATAATTGGAATTCGATTGCATGCAGGAACTATACGATTTACCCACTGCATGGTTGATTTATTTGTGAGACCACGTGGTTACTTCTCGGCCAAGTGTTTGGAGTATAAGGGTTTACGAACCCTACTCTTTGTCATTCTTTCTCATGGATTTCGGGCCTTCGGGCTGCTCTACAACTGTGTCTTGGCCGCCATGCTTCCCTTCTGTGAAATGAATGAGCTTTGTGTCCTGTTTTGCAACATTCTATCCACCTTCGTTGTGCTCGAAACCTTGCCTGCATTGTGAGTTTATCCTGCAAAAGTTTGATGAGAGCCGTGACAATTTTGCTTACAGCTTGGACTGTGTGTAGTTTTCTTGGGTTCGATCCTCCACGACTTGCTTATAGGGATTGTTTAAAGAGGTTATTTGCTTTTGTCTCAGCCTTGTCTTCGTCATGGGGTTTCAAGAGTATGGATACTCATACTTTGCAATGTGATGGCAGTGTGAGCTTCACTGTTCATTTATTGCTTGGTCGTTTCTCGCTTCTCCTTGCTGCTGCTAGCAGTGGTTTGGGCACACGCTGGAACCGTCTCTTTCATAAGAGAGATGAAGTATTGGCTCTTCGTTTTGCTGGTGGCAGCACTCTTAATTCTTGGTGGCTATGTTACCTTTGCTTCCAGGTAAGAAAAGTTCTCTTAACAGTTTCTTGAACTTGTTATTAACTCAGTTTTTGATATATTGCAAATATTAATGTTGTGAATTCTTGTCTTCACAGGTGACGGTTTACAACCCTCTTTGCAGCAGATACAAAGAATAGGGTCGGCTTCCTGGTACAGGTAAGCCCTGGTCAACCCATGGCAATCCATACTTGTTCGTTTCTTTATGGAACAGTTTCGGTTGGAATTCGTAGCTTGCAAATAACCCTTGTGGTTTACTATTTCTTGGTTAGCTTGTTTAGTTTTTATGAAACCCTTACTGTTAGCAGGGTTTTCCGGCTTATGCCGTGACTTGTAAATTTTGTTTTTACTAGTTTTGTATATGGTTATGTAAAAAGAAAAGTATGCGGCCTGTCAAGCCATTCTCTGTTTAACTTTAAGTGAAGAGATGTAACTCTCTTGAGCTCAGACTCAGTTATTTTGATGCTCTTACTGTAATTTTGAATACTAGGGTTTTTACCCTATTTTGACTGTGTAAAGATATTTTTATTGTTTAAATTGATCTTCCATTAAAATATATTATTATTATTTGTTCTGCTATTTTTTTCTATCATAATAATTGTTAATCAGCTCGGATATTTGAGCAGGTCAAATCCTGATAGTGACCTATGTATAAAATAAATTCTTTAATTATCCTGTAGGTTAGTTCAATAATAATGTGAAATTAATTGTTTGTTACAGGTATGTAGTGGTTATACTTTCATTGTTATTTTTTTTTCTTTGTCCTTATAGGACTGTAATATTATTTCATAGTTGAAATTTCAGAAAACTAAATAATCCAAATCTTTGGATTAGTGCTTATCTGATTATATTGTTATTACTATGAATTACAATGTTTATGCTATAAATTATAATATTATAATGTTAATACTATAATTTATAATGTTTAATATTATTAGGGTTTCGACCCTGTACTTTATTTTATAATTAATCTTTGTTTAGTTATTTAAATGACTTTGTTTATTTATAAATAATATTTATTAAATATTATTTGTCTATTTTATAAGTACATAGATAGGATTTATTATCATTTCTTTGTTACATTTTTATAATTGCTGTAGTTAATTTATTTGCAAAAAGAACTATACTAGAATTACCCTACTTGAAATGTGAACATTTGTAAAAATAGTTAAACAATATGAACAATAAAATAACTCTGTAAAAATAACTTGGTTCTTTCTTCACAGAAATAATTGAGTGTTTATCTAAGTTAAATATTTTACCTATGTGACAGGTTAGTAGTTTCATTTTGCAGAAAATATAGTTCTGAATAAGATAAATAACCTATCTACAGTAGTCAACATATTAAAAGAAATAAACCTGTTGTTTGAAAAGTAATATGTATACTTCTTTGCTAGCATTCTTAATGCAATAGTCTGGTTTTTAAACAATAACTTAATTAGACAGATTAGTATCCTTTCCTGAAAAAACATCTATATATAGAAATAAATTACTCCATTGTTCTGAAATACAAAATAACTCTAATCAATCAAGATTTCTATCATATCTTCATTTATTTTAAACACGCTACCTGTGCTAGAGTACGGTCTAGTTTATCCAGACAGGGAAAAACACAAGTAGGATTATCTCATTCAATTACAGTTTCAACATTCAACAACTAAAAGATTATAAATTCTAACAGTTCACTATATAACATGTAAGTAATTCATTATTCATTCATTTTCAGAAATAAATTTTAACACAACATATAAAAGACTGTAGAACCTGTTTTAAAGCTGGATGACAACAGCGTTGGGAGGCCGTTCCTCCCTACTAACTCCTGGAGAGCGCTCAAATAACGTCTTCTCAGGACCCCCGAGCCTGTTCCTGGTCTCCTTGGCTGGGATTGGGTGGAGCAAACAACAAAATACTAGTCCAATGACTCAGTACTAACTCTGCACTCAACAACAAGATCCTTCAGCTGAATAGCTGTACTAGATCATTCTCTATAGTTTACCCCTCAAACACCTTCCAAAAATTCCCTTCCCAATGAAATCCTTGAAGTACATTCACTTGAATGATTCTCTTCTTAGAATGAGCAGCCTTAGCTCTCTTCAATGGGTATTTTTATTAATATTTCCTAGGTCTTTTTGGGTTAGTTGCCATTAATTGACCACCTGCTCTGATCCCACTTTCTTGGGGGATCATGACCCCAAATGTAGGGAGGTTTCCACCTGCAACATTGGAAGTGTTTGAGGATGCTGCCACTTGTTTATTTTCTCTCCACCCAGTCTCCTCCACCAACTTGACCAGTAAACACTCTTTTAACAACTCTCCCAAGCTGTTGTCTCCACTTTTTATTTATTTATAATTAAAATATTCATAATTACATTCAACATCCTTGACTCTACTGAGTCATCAGTTACAACTTTAGCATAAAATTTAACATAATGTCTTGGAATAAAATCAAATAAGATAATATTATTTTGCAAAATTGGGGCATGTGACAGAAAAATCCAGTCTTACTTCACAAGTGTCTCCTAGATCAAAGAACAACTAAAAGCTATAGATGAAGAAGTGGATAATGTAGAAATTGTGATGACAACACTGAATGGACTTCCTAGGTCATGGGATTCATTCATCGAAGGAATCTATGCCAGAAAGAAGTTAGTCAAGTTTAGCAAATTATGGGAATAATTCTCTCAAGAAGAAGCTTGGATAGCAGCTCGAGAAGAGAATATGGGAAGTGAAGATCAAGCTTTCATAGTCCACTCCAAGAAAGGAAGAGGAAACTCTCATCACACCAGAGGTAAGAATCCTTACCATAAAGATAACAACAGAAATGATCTATCTAAATTAAGATGTTATACATGTGATCAAAGATGACACTTTTCAAAAGACTGTCCTAAGAAAAAGGTTCATTCTCATAAGAAGAAGGGAAACAAAAGAAGACATCATGCTCATGTCGCAGAGGATGATGAACCATCCAAGAAAAGAACCAGAAATGAAAGTGAATATTCTTCCAGTGAAGATGAATATGTTTTGATTTCCACTCTTACAGGAAACATTACTTATGGAAGCACTGATTGGCTTATAGACAGTGGGGCTTCCAAGCATATGACAGGATTTAAGGAATCCTTTGTAAAACTATTAGAACATGAATCACCTCACAAGGTGAAGCTAGGAGATGACTACCGGTATCCAATAAAAGGTAGTGGGGAATATTCCTATAAACTAGACTATGGAAAGTCTATGATAATGAAGGAAGTTTTGTTTGTACCAGGACTTAAGAAGAACCTCCTCTCCATATCTGCATTAGATGCAAAATGAATGAGGGTTGCATTCATAGATGGTCAAGTCATCATGTGGCCAAAAGGAAAGACTATTGATGATGCAGTGGTGATTGGAGAACAAGAAGGAGGATTGTACAAATTAAAGGGCCATCCAGAACAAGCCTTGGTCCATAACATAGTAGAGCCAAGTGAAATTTGGCATAGAAGGCTTGCACATGTGCATTACAAAGCACTACCAATTGCAAGCAAAGATATTGAAGGTCTTCCAGAAATCCAAGCAAAACATGATGGGGTCTGCAAAGGATGTACGAAAGGAAAGAATACAAAGAAGACATTTCCTAGCAACGAAAGCAAAGCCAAATGAATCCTAGAAATCATCCACTCCGATGTATGCGGTCCTATGTCTTCAAGCTCACTAAGAGGGTATGCATATTATGTTTCTTTCATTGATGATTTTTCTAGGAAGGCATGGGTTTACTTCATGAAGAACAAAGACGAAGTATTCAGCAAGTTCAAGGAATTCAAAGCCTTGATCGAGAATCACACTAAAAAGAAGATCAAGACTTTTCGATCAGATAATGGCAGAGAATTCGCTTCGAATGAATTCAAAGAGCTATGTAAAGAATCAGGGATTAAGAGGGAGTTGTACACTCCTTATAATCCACAACAAAATGGGATTGAGGAATGGAAGAACAGAACTATCATGGAAGCTGTAAGAGCTATGATTCATGATCAAGATCTTCCTATGCATCTTTGGGTGGAAGCTTCCAGAACAGCTGTGTATGTACAGAACCATACTCCACATAGAGTACTCGAGAACAAGACTCCTGAAGAAGTCTTCTCCGGTAAGAAACCAGAAGTCAGCCATCTCAAAATATTCGGCTGTCCTATATACATACACATTCCAAAAGAGAAGAGAACAAAATTAGATCCTTCAGGAAAGAAGGGTATATTTGTGGGATACTCTAAAAGCTCGAAGGCTTACATAATATATTTCCTAGGATACAAGAATATTGACATCAACATGGATGTGACATTTGATGAAGACACAGCTTACAACAAATCCAGAAAGAGACCTGCTGAAGAACCTGAAGAAGCAGAAGCACCCAGAATTCATGATACAACCATGAATGAAGAAACTCAAGAAGAATATCGAGAATACGAACAACCACAAAGACCTGTAGATCCACCTCTGAAAAATAATCCTCATAAGAGGAAACCTGCTTGGGTACGCGAAATTATTTAAGGTGCGAAAAGATATGGGTCTCCAGAAGAGAATCACAGAGAAAGAAAGAGGACCAGATCCTATTCCGGGTATGTAGCTTTACTATGTGATTTCATTGATAAAGAACCTTCCAATTATGAAGAAGCAGCGAAATGGAAAGAATGGAAAGATGATATGATTGAAGAGTACCAATCAATCATGAAGAATGATGTTTGGGATATTGTTCCAAGACCAGAAGGGAAGTCAGTTGTAACTTCCAAATGGATCTACAAAATCAAGCATGCTGCAGATGGTAG